>CABFOV010004254.1:0-28806 GCA_902141375.1 Timema poppense
AATCTGTGCGGGGACCGAGGATTGAACCCCGGCCGCCAGCACAGAAGTCTGACACCTTACCCCTAGACCGCCAGGTCACCCATTTTTTTGAAAACAACTTAATGTTTGAGAATATCACATATTGACAGAAAGATGTAATGCATTTATAAATAACACTATATATTTTAATAATTTATGGAATTATACCTTACAAATAAATATTCATAAAGGAGACCAGTACAAAAACTTTGAAAACATTTAAATTAACATTAATTTATATTTTGGCTTTATTTGGTATATATCATTTGGTATGTATCATTGACATTGAAGTAATTTATATATATGTAAGAAAATTATCAACAAATATTAAGTTAAAGCACTTATTTATTTCACTTTTGATAATTAGAATGTAAAGTTCTTTTTAGTTAATAAAATAGCATTAAAGTGTACTCATCGTTTACCCATAAAGATATCAAACTTAACTTAAATAGCACTAGCTAGCATGGTGGAGTGTATAAGATATGGCCATAGTGTAGTTCAGGATTTTCAAACTCATGACCTGCAGGACTCACCTGGCCCGCAAGACATGTCTAACTGGCCCGCTTGACTGAAGTCTGTAATACTTTATTATTACTAATAAAATCGGACCTAAAGTCATAGACAAACCAAATATAGTAGATTATTTTTAGTGTGTACATAATTTTTAATAACAGAAACATAACAATTTCAAACTGTTTTACTTATTTATAATTTTAAATACTTGATCATGGGAATTTTTAAATGCATATATTGGTAAATACTACATAAAGTATTATAGTTTTCGCTAACCCACATACACAGATTGGAGTATACAAGTTTTTTAATTTCATAAATAAGCATTAATAATTTTAAATACATATAAAATAGCTATTGTAGTTTTACATTGACAGTAACGGAGAGTAAATGTCAGATTCTTATGTTCTAGTTTGATGATGTCGGGGAGGTCAAGGTTTGAATTCAAGCTGGATGTAGCATAAAGAGGGTGTTGTTTCCTCTACGGTTTCTAAATTATATCTTCCTTGTCCCATACCTACTCGCGTGATTTTAATGTGCATAATCTGGATGGGTAGTAAGACCAATGTGGAAAAATCATATCTGGGAATATCTGCTCAGATCTGGCTGGTTTTGGGCCAGATATGAATATTATTGGAAGATAATTTAAATGTATTGATATTAATTTATTTAAATTTTTGTTTATTATGGGCCCATATAGGCCTACACCTTTCATATTTGAGAATTAATGGGATTAAATTAAGGCCATGCATGATTATTGGGTGTGAGAAAAAAGATTTGTTTAACTATAAACTTGGCTTAAAATAATTTATGCTACCTAAAATTATCACACACAACTTTCATAACTTCATCAGGCTAGGTCATATTTGCCCCATAAAATCTATCACATGACGCCATGGGCTATGGAATTAATTTAACTCAGAAATATACCCACCTCGGTGGTGTAGTTACCTAACGTGACGTGCTAGTTTTGTGTTGAGCTAGAGTGCCGAGAACGGGAAGATCGAGGTTCGAATCTCAGTTGGGTGAATTGAGGGAGGTTTTTACTAAATGGTTTACCTCTCTACCTCAACGCAAATGCGGGTTCACTTCCTCTAAATTCAACCTTCCAAATTCCTAACCCATTAGTGTAATTAGTATTTAAGTGTACAACCAAACAGTTAGTAAGACGCAGTGCCAAACAAAACTTAAAAATACTTTTTTTTCACTAGTTGGACAACCTTTAGGATGGTTTGCCCCCAAATTCTATCACAAATAATTAACTTAATAAAATTAACTTGGATTTTTTTCCCCCCCATTATTTAGACATCACACAAAATAAACAGAATCAAAATCCTAAAATGAAACCTACATACATTTATTTATAACTAATTTAATGGGTTAATTTTCAAGGTCCTAAATATATGTAAATAAAATGTATGAATAATAAAACAAATGATCAAATTTTAATAGGGATATTTTTGTTTAAAATGAAAATATTCATACAATATAATTTAATATTTACAGTTTAGTTAAAAATATAATAATATACTAAATAGTATCAATATTTAAAAAAGCTATAAAGTTCATAAATTTTGATTTACATTTATGAATTGGGTTGTTTATTTTATAATTTGTTTTAAAAATGTATTGAACACATGAACATTCAAGAACAGTTGGGGACAAGTTGGCAACCTTGTATTTGATTTTCTTGTGTTTGTAATAAGAGTATTTTTATTGTTGGTTGACGTATTTTGCAAGAAAGCATGGCAATTTATTTTTTAGTTGATTGTAAAGAAGATAATTTGGTGACAATCTGCAAATAGAATGATATATTATTTGAGAATGAACAACCAGGTGTTGACGATGAGGTTATATTCATGTGGCCAGTAGAGAAATTTATGAAGGAATATGCAGGGAAAGTGCTGACAAAATTATGCAAGTTAAAATCCCTATATACTAATCTTAGGCTTTTAATTTTATGATGCCATAAAACTTATTTATTTTGTATGGATACACTTGTTTATAATTATGATGGATTATTTGACAATTAAGCTAGGGGCTTATCCATAAATAGAAATTTGTCACATAAATGGCATTAGTAGTCATAGTTAGCATACATAACAAAAAAAAAAGTACTTTAAAACAACCTAAATAAAAGAGTGATTATAATAATCCAAATAAATACCTAACAAACTTGCATGATGAATTTTATTAACAAGTAGGCATGTTTCTGGTCTTATGTTAGAAAAGTGATTCATGCATGTCAATATAGTGTTTGGCCATTTATGATTCCTTATCATTTCCCAAAACGCCTATGAATCAGCATAATAATATCTACTACATTAATCTATATGCTCACATATTAATTATCTACATTTTTAAAACGACTGATTTTGACTAAAACTAGGCCCAAATTAGCTTCGACCAATAACTTTCCACTTTCTCGCAGTGTTTAATTTAAGTTGATAACACTAATAAAACTAGTTTAAATAATTGTTTATATGAGTTCACTTAATTAATCTTATAATTATGTTATTGGTATTAATGGTATGACTTTTTTATTTCAGAATTTGCTATGGTCAATGCAACAGCTCGAGATTTCAAGGTTAACGATGACTTCTATATAAAAATACAATTGGGAACACGGCTTTGGAAAATTAGGAAAAGTGAATCATAGTTTAACACAGGACATTTAATTTTGTTATTTAATATGATCCAAATAACATTTTTTATAAATCATATAAACTTTCCATGTTATTTTCATGTTTATAAAAATACTTGAAATAAAATGTGTTTAATCTTTTTAATTCCTTTATTTACATATTATGTATTTATTAACACCACATTTTAGTACCCATAGGCCTACAGGTCCTAATTACTCTAATGGTTTAGGGATAAGGCAGGTTATTACTAAAGGAAGTGCACATTAACTTCTTGAAATTAAATGGTAAATTTATTCTTTACATTTGTAAAAAAAAAATATGACATTTTCTTAACTGTTTCATTTCTGAAAATTAACAGGTGTGTATTTTAGTATAGGCTGGACTTCCGATAACTGGGAGATCGAGGTTTGAATTATTATTATTAGCACCGCGTCTTACTACCCGTTCGGGGAGGTTTGAATATCTGTATGGTCTACTGGGGGAGATTTTTCCGTAATGGTTTTCCAGCTACCCTCCATGTGAATACACGTATATTACATACAAAAATCAACACTACTCATCCATCACCCATTAGAGTAATTAGTATACATGCGTACTTCCCAAACAGGTATTAAGACACAAGCTGTTATTAAATAAAAAAATTGCCTTTGGTGAAAGTAATTTATAGATAAAGTTAGATTGCTTCAAATATTACTTCTGGCTAATATAATTCCAGATATTGCCAGATCTGGTCAATCTCATATATCCACAGATCTTTCCAGATCTGGCGTTTTTGCACATGGGGATACACTGCAAAAACAAAAGTATAGAGTATATTTACGCAAACATCTTTCTAAGTACTGTGTTCTACAACATGTTCTGAGTTTGTGAATCTGGCCCTTCGATTAATTTGAGTTTGAGACCAATGGTGTATTCCGTCAAGGTAAGATGGTTACCATTCATGGTAAATGGAGCGTACATAAAAAAACAACAGAATGTTGGTGAATAAGAATAAACTCACCAATATTCTAGTTGGGAGAAGCCAAAGCATGGGTTGAACCTTAGTTTCAATAAGGAGCTTATACTTTTATGCTTATGTGATTATGTCATCAGTGGGGAAGCTAAAATGAAGGTAAAGTACAGTAACCCCATGGCTTCTTTGGTGCTGACTGATAGCTCACATCTGACTAGAGACAGTCAAAATTTAGGTATATACCTAAATTTTGACCATTAGAAGTGACCGCTGCTAAACACATGTTTTTGCAGATCATATGGTTCGGTGTTGGGATACATAATTTGATCTGGTAACTTTTCAAAGCTTTTAGCTGTCAGTCAGCACCAAAGAAGCCATGGGGCTACTGTAGTAATAAATGATACCTTTATTTCAATGGAAAAATATATTTTTGGCAATTTCTTTTAAAATTGCTTTTTAATACCAGGAATGTTTTAAGTACCAAATATAATAAGCCAAAATATATTAGACGACTTTTCTCTGGTTCAAGAAGTCCTTTCTTATGATCGCATCCCAAGTTGTATTTTTTTTTTTTTCGGAACCAACCCACTACAAGAAAAACTGACAAACACATAGATCCATTCCTCCACAAGTTCAAGCCACCTACAGACTGGGATTCCCTGAAAACACTTTAGAACTGGTCATTACTTGCCTCCTTCCAATATTTTCGACCCATTCTTCCTGAAGACAGTATCGATGAAACAGTACCTTTATACTAATAAGCAAAAAGCCATATAATCATTAAAAATCAAAAGTGTGATATCATCTTCTTAGTCGTTAAGAGATGCTCCACTACTGCTCTCTTGATCCACACAGATTACAGTGTGGTGGTAGAATATAAACTTTCTAACCACTCAATCTACAAACTACTCCCAGGAGACCCAAATGAAGGACACAAAGCAAAGATAAGGAGTTCCTATTACCCGAAGGTCCATACAGAAGCTTACCAATAGTTCAATTATTCAATTTCTCACACCACAAAACCCTCAAACTAAAACACTGTATCCACTCCCAAAAATCTCTGAAAATAATTATACCTCCACCTGTCCATCCAATTATTCCTAGCTGTGGCTCTTTAACTGAGAGAATTTCATCACTGGTTGATTCACACCCTTTGTTAAACAACTTCCCTCATTTATCTTACATACAAAACAATTTCTTGACAAAATTAAAAAAACTGAAAACCCTATACCTAACTGCTTTCTGATCACCACTGATGTCACAAAACTGTACACTAATGTCCCACATGTTCATGTAATGTCAGCCATAAAACATTTATTAGAGTGCAAACCTCTTGAATCCAAGCGTACCACATATTTCCTGGTAGACTTAGCTAGATTCATACTCCAATACAATAACTTCGGCTTACTGGAAAATAATTACCTACATATAAAGAGTACATCTTTGGTTACATGAATGGATCCCTCATATGCAAATATGTATATGGGACTAATTTATACAATCCCAATTCACTAAGCCCTCTGAATATTTGCATTCCATTGCTACACTTGTCATGATGTGGCCTCATTCTTAATCATCCTTGAACATCCTTCTAGATAATCTTAACAATTGCATCTCCCTAAACATCATCTACAACAAATCACACCACTGTCTCACCTTTCTTTATGCAGATCTTTTCCTTGAAACTAACCAAATCTACACCACTGTTCATATCAAATCCACCAAATACCAACAAATTCTCCACCATTACAGCATCCACCATTCATATATACAAAAATTCTCTACTGTACAGCCTTGCCACATGAGCCATACACATATGTTCAGAACTTAACAGTTAAGCTGAATATTGTCAACATATCTCCTTAGCTTTCCTAGCAATCCTTTAATAGACTATCAAATCTCTAGAGCCACCAGGGAAATCCAAAGACATCCCTCTCATAACTTAATACTATCCTGGTCAAAAGTGACTACAAGTTCCTAACAACCCACTTCAGTGGCCGCATGGTTTAAGGTGGTACTCTTGCAGTAGACTAAAGTGCTGATGATAAAGAGTTTGAGGCTCAAATCTTGGTCGGGCTTACTGAGGGTGTTTTTTCCAGAATGATTTTACACTCTCTCTCCATGCAAATGAGAGTACACCTCATATAAATATAAACTTACTCATCCATAAAAACATTGGCGTGATAAGTATATTAGTATTTAACCCGATGGGGTTGAAAGACGTGCTGCTAAAATAAAAAACCTGGTCATAAAACCTGTCACACTCCTGTTACAATAATGTGTCTTGTGTAGTAAGTCATAAAATTAGCTTGGCTCTCATTGATTCAACACTTACTCTAGGTTTCTCTTAAAACTATATGCTATTCATAACAAAAAATATTATTTCCACAGATACAATACTTTCGGACAAAGAATACACTCTACTACATTACAAAAATCGTGAAAATGTGGACTTTTTCACTAATTTCAGAAAACATTTGCATCTATCTATCAGCTACAGAAATATTTACATTCAATGCATCCAAGTGCCTCACAACTTTAGCTTTTATCAGGGCTCACTGTTCAAATATGCGAGTTTTATCTGATTCTGTTCGTGTGATCACTACCTTGTTTAAACTCCTGTAGTTATTTCCATTTGTGTACCTTCCTTAGTAGCATCAATATAAATTTCTCAGTATTTCCTAAGGTGCAATTCCACTTGTTTACATATACTAGTTTAGTTTCATAGAATTGCTTGACTATGGTACTTCAAAATTTTAACCTAATTAATTTTGCCTGAATCTGCTAACAGTTTTAGTTTATTTTTAACATCAATTGATACAAAAATGTATTTTTTTCCAGATTAAAATATGTGCATAAGTAAGAATGTAGAAAGGGGGCAGAGAAGGGGTCCACATACTTATATACCAGTAGCATATTGTGACCAAAATTATTAGGCAAGCTGGGAAGGGGGGTTTGAAGGGGTTCCAGGGTCCCCCTCTGGATTTTTGAAAAATATATTATATGGTTCAAGAAGCTATTTGGAGGTATTTTTTAATGATAATTGTGGATTTTTGCGTCCTGTTCCATGGTTTACATAAGGCACACTAGAATCTATTTACCGCATATCCAAGAGGATGTAAAGGTAAGGGTTAGAATATATCTTGCCCCCCTTTATTTTATTTTAACAAGTGAATAGAAATTCCCTCTGTATCTTCCACCCCGGTTCGGTCTCCCCTAAAGCTGACAATTTTTAAATTAAGTATACATAAAGTGTTTTGTTTATATCTAAATGTAAACCAACTATATTGTGTGTTAATTAATTACGTTAAATATACATATAAGTGATAAAGAATCATATATATATATATATATATATATTAATTTTTACTTATATTGCAACCTGCAGCATATTTGGTATAGTTGGTAATTTTTATATATTAAATGAATTTTTATATACATGTCTCTATGATATTTTACTCCCTGTATTTTTTTTCTAGTGTTTGTAAGTAAAGTCCATCCTCCTCTCCTTTTTTTATGAACTCTGCTATGATTCTTTCATGGATGTCTCCTTCTTACTTCAATTTAAAAAGCAGACCCTTCTCTATTGAAAGGCGTGCCAAACCAGAAAGTGTATTTTGTCCCATAGTATTTCTAGAATATGTTTTTACTCTTTTTAATGTTGAAAAAATCTCTCATTTGATGATGTTGCCAGGATCGTTGTCACAAGCCCACACAGTTTTTTAAACTCCTGTAAAAACACCTGCTGCAACAAACTCCTCAAAAGGTGTGTCCAGGGTCAGTAATTTGTCAATTTTTCCCCTTTCACGTGAAACTCCCCTAATTCTCTTCTCAACCCCTTAAATTTATACTTTTGTCACTTTTGTGTTTTGAAAGGGGGAAAAGAGATATGCGATAGTATCTTTCAGTTTCTTCAGTTATAGTCATCAAACTTCGAGCATAGCTTCAGTTGTTGAAAAGTTGCAACTTTGTTGCTTGCATTTCTAACAGAGTCCCAATGCTCTTCCCCTTCTTCATCTCCTAAATCTATGACTTCACCAATAAGAACTACACTAGATAGAGCTATGGAATGAAAGATGGAAAAATATACTTTCAACCACAATATAATGGACTAGTGCACATCTTGCATGCATGTTACGGTCACTGGCATGTGCGGGAAAATTTATTTCAAACAAATGTGTGCTTGACGACTATTTTTTACACATTAAATAAAATAATTACTTGTCTTCAAGCAAAGGCAAGCAGTGCTTGCCTTGCTTGCCCCGACGCGACACCACTGTTATACATACAAACTTAATGCTATAATTTCTTTTTACTTTCACTATAATTTTAATTGTATGTGTCATCAATAAATAAGAGTTCATTCATATTTTAATACTCACATTCAAGATGCACCTTGTAAGACTTGTGATTGTAAAATTAGCTCTATTAACATTTGAAATGCCATTATTTCACTATATTCAATATGGTATTGGAAAACAAAGGACGTTTCTTGGAAAGAACCGAGTAAATGGGATCCAAGAAAAGGAGGTAAACATTTTCCCCATCACATACAAGATCTTACTTTAAAAATCAACAAGAGGAAAGAGCAGCTTACATAAAAGTACAATTATCAGGTAATGGCTTTTATAGCTTATGCAGGTAGGTTTACTATACTTCTCCACCAATCCTTTCAATACACCTACTTACTCCAAAGATAAATTTGTAAATATGAAAAGTTTGAAATCCCACACAAAATTCGAAGAGGATCACTAGTTGATATAAGACTGTGAAAGGTTGTGTTAGGAGAAAGGAATCAGTAGTAAAATATTAATGGCCTGTTGCTAATAATATAGCATTAGTGTTAAATATAGAAAAATATGTCAAGTTAAAAAAAATATATGTTTGTCAGCTGGTTAGTAAAAGAACCACCTGCAGAAAATATTTCCTATGAGACAACAAAAGCGTTGAGATGTTTTTAATTTGGAGCTTTTTTAAAATAATGCCTAGAATTTTTCTATCTAATCAGTTGTACATATATTAGGCTACTAATTAAGTTATTGTTGTAAGAATTATAAAGACAGAATGTAGGTGCCCATTTAGGGAAAACTACCCTTAATATAGTTGGCCAGAATTCGAACCCCAATGTCCCCCTCAACGGCAAACCAAACTTAATGATCTTAGCCATATTCTTACTGACACAGGACAGGTATTCATAATTTCAATAATGATAATATTAACGATATTATGTTAGCTTAAGTATAAGTTTTAAGATAACATCATTATTAATATAATATAATTTTCTTTATTTTTACAAAACACTTTGTTCTTTATAAACATATAACCCACCTCAGTGGCGTAGTTGGCTAACGCGCTAGTCGTGTTGAGATCAACCATCGAGGATGGGGAGATTGAGGTTCGAATCTTGGTCGGGTGAACTGGTGGGGCTTTTTCCTAAATGGTTTTCCACTTTCTCTTCACGCAAATGCGGGTTCACTTCCTCTAATTCAACCTTCCCAATTCCCAATCCATTAGCGTAATTAGTACTTAAAGCGTAATAACCCTAACGGGTAGTAAGACGCGGTGCTAAATAATAATAATAATAATTTATAAACATATATACATTTTTTACTTCCTAATATAAAATAAAAATTTGTTGTAAATGTGAACAAATTTTACCTCGATATTATGACGAATATACATTTAATGTGCAGCCGAACACAAAAATGTGTATTGGGGAATTCTGTCTGTCCCTCAGTTTGTTTGTTTGTTTGTTTGTTTGTTTGTTTGTTTGTTTGTTTGTTTGTTTGTTTGTTTGTCTGTCTGTATGTGTTGCTACCATTAAAAGAGCTTGATGGATTTTAATGAAACTTATTGAGATTTTATATGTTATGACCCCTAGTTGTTTTTAAACATTTAACTCCATACCTTAAATTAAGGTTTGTTTAAATAATAAATAATTACTATTTTTGAAAAATTCATAACGTTTTCAAAATGGCTTTAAAAAGTTTGTTTAAAATGGATATCTGGGCTGTAGTTTACATGACAAATAATATTGTGTGCCTATTTTTTTTATATACAATGAATTAGATATACTGTGTACTTGTTTTTCAGAGAAAAATTTATTTACATGTAGCTTACATTTGACTATATATTTTTTTTAATTCAAAATATTTCAATACAGCCTATCACTACATAATTATATTTCAGGAAAAAAATATATTCAAAAAGGTATCTTAAAAATGACTAATGTTTTAAATTCAAATATTTTGAAAACTGCTCAAATAATTTTGTTTAACATGGATAGCTGGGAAGTGTTTTACATTATAAATATAAATGTATATGTTTCTTAAAAAAATATTAATGAATATTTACTCTTTGATTGAAAAAAATACACCAGTATTTAATGTTATTATATATTTATATCAACACCGCGTCTTACTACCCGTTCGGGTTATACTCACTCTAATGTGTAATGATAGGGTGATTGTGAGATGAAATGGAGGACCTACATTTAACGTGGAATCCGAACCATGGTGGAGGCCTGGCACTCCACACATTCACAAGATGTGGTTAATATACATCTTGTCAGAGGTGAAGGAAGGGCTTGGCAATCAGATAAATCTGTGCCAGGGGGTATTTAATGAATCTAACAATTTGTTTAAAATTTATATCTAAAGAGAGTTTCATTCAATGATCAAAAGTTCATTTATTTTTCCTAGGAATGCTTATTAAAGAGTGCTTTATTAATAACTGATTTGTTAAAAATTGTGTTCCAAACTATAAAAACAAAGTGATTGTACCATATAATTTTGTTCCAAACTATTATAAGAAAGTGATTCTGCCGTATAATTTATTTTGGAATATTTTTTCTTAATATTTTCTTCAAGAATAAATTATCTTTACAAAACATTTTTATCAGCGACCTTTATTGATAGAGTTGATTAAAATTTAAACACTCCTGTTTCCACAGTTGGCAAGGGTGTGGCAAATGTGGGTTTGGAGGCCCAGAGTCCCCTGAAATTTGATATACCCCCAAGGTGGTCCATTGATACATTTAAAACGAATTTTATTGGACGAATGTAGTTAGAGTAAGTTTTCTATTCAACTATGTGAGATAGTAAAGTGATAAAAAAAAATTTGACGTTTGAAGAATATGAGATATTAATAGATTAGTTGGAATTTTTCTGGGCTTGATTACTTCCCTATCACTTACATTTAGGACCATCACCATAAGGGAACAGTGGAGACATTCCCCCTGCTCAATTTTCAGTTTGTGGAAGGTCAAAGAGATAAGAAACTATACATGATTTACACATAGTGATCTAACATATAATTAATACCTTGACCACACTGCTCATATCTGGTGCTGTTGTCAGAATATTTCCTTCTTGCCTAACCATCTCAGCCAATCTTGGAGAAGCTAGAATTAGTGGAATCTGGAAAGCGTGAAGGGTTCTCACAGTTTCTTCAACCACATCTGGGTCACCAACACTAATTAAGCCTGAAAAATAAATTCAATATCCACATGCCAAGTAATAATTTGGAGAAAATTTTGTGTATACATTTAGGCCTTACATATAAAATAGTTATTTAAATATTGTAACAGCAGATTTGACTATTTAAATGCTTCTAAATATTATTAAATAACAAAAATAAATAAGAAAACAGTTTTTTGTATTTATGTAAGGCTAACTTCAGGTGTCATCAAATTACTAAAATATTTAATATTCTGGGAGAAGGGGGGGAAGGAGGGGAATTTATTATTTGCTTTTATACCAAAATTACTTATAACATATTTAATCAACTTAGATTAACAATGGCAACAATAAATTCAAAAATTTGCAAATAAGTTTAACCACTTAAAATTTCACAATAAAAATTCAAGTTTATTTATTTATGTAAAAGAAAATTGAAACTACATGATTGGATGATTCTCTACAGAGTTAGGTACCAGTACTGCTGTAATGACACATTTCAATCATTTACGAAACAATTTATGAAGAAGGTATTGACCAAAAATCTCAATCTAAAGCAGCAAATGTGTCAGTGTCGGTCAATTTATAGTTTACAAGCAATAAGCTTATATTGACATGAAAGTTTGATAACACAATTTGAGAACTGTATGTGGGGTTTATGAAAAATGTTATAATATTGTCTATATATTGTATATATCTCAAGTCAATTATTTTTACATCATTCAATTTTGCATCTTCCACTATGCTCATTCTTTCTATTGTAATAGTTTCTTAGGTTAAAGTAATGACATCAATAGTAATGTAAAAGTGCCTTAGAACTAAGTTAGGTAATGGCTATTATAACAGAGATGCCAGTTTATATCTATTATATTTGGAAGAAGGTATAAGAAAGGTGGATAGAAACATATAAAAGGGACAAACACAATATGGCTTTTACAATGAAAAGAAGAACACAGTTCACACTTTACATTGCTGCCATTGGACAAAGAGGTAATGGTTGCCTCTTAAAGAAAATCGATCATCACTGCCCAATCCCCCGACCTTGGTTTCATTCTATCGGAACTCATCAGGGAGGAGTGTGAAACTCGCAACACAACTTTCTAAAAGAGGAAACAAAAAAAAAAGGGGGGGAGAAAATGGAAAATTATAAAGAATGATAGGACACATAGATAGGAACATATAAAAGGTACAATAAAAAGGACAAAACACAAGCGAAAAGAGGTTTTCCTTGTAGAGATATATTGTATATTCACAGTTTATATCTATGTAGTTTTCCACGGCATTATTAATTAATACATTTTTCTGTAATTTTGTCTAAAATAGAATTATACACCAACAACTACTTAATATGGTGTTTTTTCATGAGCTTTCCTAAAAACCATCAAAAAAATCCAGATAAAATATTTATTTTCAGCTCACTTGATGTTAAAATGTTCTTAGAAGAGAAAACATTATTTGAAATCTTGAACTATTTATATCTTAGGCCTAGCAAAACAAAAAAAAAAAATTCTTTGATTGTATTAATTTGTGACAGTGAAAGCTGGATTCTTACTAAACTACATCTAAAAATTAATACCTTTTGGGAAATTAAACTTTATTAATCATTACATGATGCCAATAGCTTTTATTGTTTAATTCAAACTTTGTTTTGTGATTAGCAGTGTATAAATTTTAATTGAATTTAATCTAATTATGTTCTTGCTCCACTGGCCACTAATATTGGAATGAAAGCTAATAAATTCATACAAAATTCTGTGCCTAGTGGAATCACCAAATAAATGCAACTATTCATAAATCTGAAAATGTTATAGGTGGTACTGTATTTTATTTAGTCCAATACATTTTTAGTTTTATCTTATGTGAAACAGAAACATAGCATACTTCATGTATTTGAAAATTGACTCTGTTTATGTGTTTGTATGTGTGTCTGTTTATAACTTTTGATTTGGTTTGATAACTGACAAAAATTTTGTAAGCTTGTGGGACTCCGAAAGCACAACCAGAATTTAGACGTAGTTTTATCTAATATACCTTGTTAAGGCCAATGATGAACCCAGTAAAAAAATAGTGGTTTTGCTCGTATTTTAAGCTCAAAGATCTTGGTTACATAGAAAGTCATAGGTTTCCATTAGAAACATGAAAATGTCTATGTATATTAAACTAACTTACCAAGGCCGTTGCCAGACAATAATTTCAGGGGGGGTTTGAAGGGCAAAACCCCCAATTGCCAGAGGCTAGGAACAATTATAAATGATAAAGAGTTCTAGAAGCTATCTGAAGGTTTTTTATGGCAACATGATCCCTGAACTGCCAAAGGCTAGAAAAAATTCTTAATGGTATACACCACAAGAAGATATCTGAAGGTTTTTATGGCCACATAACCCCCTAACTGCTAAAGGTTAGGACAAATTCTAGATACTAAACACCTCTAGAGGTTCTCTAAAATGTTCTTTTATGGCAACTTACCCGCCTCGGTGGTGTAGTTGGCTAATACGCTTGTCGTGTTGAGCTCGACTGCTGAGGACGGGGAGGTCGAGGTTCGAGTCTCGGTCGAGTGAACTGGGGGTGGTTTTTCCTAAATGGTTTTCCACTCTCCCTCCACGCAAATGCGCGTTAACTTCCTTTAATTCAACCTTCCCAATTCCTAATCCATTAGAGTAATTAGTACTTAAAGCGTATAACCCGAACGGGTAGTAAGATGCGGTCCTAAATATTAAATATATTTATGGCAACTTTGCTTCTTAACTGCCGGAGGCTAGGAAAATTCTATTCTGTATATTTAAACACCTTTATTAGATCTTTTAATTGTTTTTTATGGCAACATAACCCTCTAATTTCCAGAGGCTAGGACAAATTATAGATCTTAAACACCTCTAAAAAATGACCGGAAGTTTTTTTTTTGCGAAAACATAACCCCCTAATAGCCAGTGGCTAGGCTAAATTGTAAATATTAAACACCTCTAGAAGCTATTTGAAGTGTTTTTATAGCAACATAACAGCGTATGTGCCGAAAACTAGAAAAAATTCAAAATACTAAACACTCTAGAAGTTCTCAGTAGTTCTTTTTATGTTAACACAGTCCTCTAATTTGTACTTGTACCTTAATTTTTATATTGTTTGAACCATAAATAAAGCCATATATATTTTGTTCATAACATTTCGGAGGGAGGGGGTTTACCCCCCATCCCCTTGACTACACCCTTGTAACTTACAAGTTTTGAAAATTTCAAAAGAGTGTGCTCAAAATAGTCCTCACATAACATATTGTTTGTATGTTCTTATTAAGTAGGTACATACAGTAAATATTTTTCTAGCTAAGGATGCCATAAACTTTGAAGAAATTTTTAATTAGTGCTCTAAACTTATAAAAAAAAGCATGTAGTTATACTTAATAAAATATTAACTTTTGTATACGCTATTAAGAGGTTATATATCATATAACCTAAGAATTGTGTATTATTTTTATTTCTATACAGAGTATGTCAATCATTATGAAAATATAAACATTTTACATATTTCAAAGAAACTTTATTATTGATTTGCTTTTTTAGCTGGTTTATACTAATCTTCCCAGTATGATCAATATAATCAAGAATATTTTGTTCCGATGGTATTCGAATGGTGTATTATTATTTACTAATGTCTTGGAATTCTAGGTACCATATCCTAATATTAGAACTAAGAAAACTACTTTATATCATTCTGCAATGTGCTCTTTCCTACCTAACAATGGTTCTTTCCCACGTGGATCAACTGCAGATTTCACAGCATAGAAGACATCTCTTATGGCAGTATCCTTGCTGCCACATGTATCAAACACTTTAATATCTGAAACATATAAAACAAATGTATTTATATTCAGCATCTAATACAGGGATTCTTAAACTTTTTCACTCCAGGGCACACTTAGTCCAAGACGTAATTTTCACGGCACACTTTTGTTAAGGCCATAATTTATTACATTTTATATTAAATTTAGATAGAAATTAAAATGATGAGTATCGAGATGCAGTTGATAATAATTGCATTGTTCTAATGGTGCTCTCATCTAGGCTACTTGCAGAGCAAATTACCTGTTTAATTTAATTTTTTCAACAACATTTTAACTGAGGTTTTCATATATTTCAGAAATACGTCGGGCTATATTATTATTCAATAAATACACGTTTAAATTCGCTCGTTATATTATTATACAAGGATGGTTTCAATGATGACCTGACAAGCTGGCTTAATCACATTTTCCCCAAATATGTGGTTTCGTGTTTTTGTGATCAATTCAGCAACTTTGAATGACGCCTCAGGTGCAGTGTTTGAAATTTTAACAATTTTTTCCATTTTATTTGTGCTTTGTGTTGGAATGATGGTTTTTTGGGACTCATTGGGATGTTTGGTGGTTGGATGACGCTTCATTTGGCTCAAAACCATTGTTTCATTTCTCAGGCATTCTCCACAAAAGATACAGGTAGAAACTGGTCGGTCACAATCTTCTTTTCAAGTGAAACCTAAAATTATCTATCGCTATAACACTTTGGGGGGCTTAAAACTGGAACTGGAAGTAGATTTATTACGAGATGTTTAGTTGGGAACCACTGATCTAATATGTAAACTCAGTTTACTCTGTAAAGTAGCAGTCTTACCTTGACATTCTTCACTATGATCATATATTATAAGATTTGTCATAGTGAAACCATGCAAGGTAAGATAAATACATTTCATGGTAAATGAAGGGTACAATATTCAATATATTAGGAGCGGTAGCATAAAGCAAACTACTGAGCCAACGGGTGGTGTAGTTTTCAATTATTTCTTTATATAGTCCATGAATTACACAAGTCCATCATAGAATCTTAAATCAAATACAAGGGAAGAATTACCGGGAGCATGGACATGACATGGATAGTTCAGTGGTAAAGCATTGGCATGCTAGTCCAGGGTTTCCCGTTTCAATTTGCGAGTCACGTGTCATTTTTAAACTAATTGAAATACTTTCAAAATACGCCACATAAACAGTAATTATTTTGTATGGCAGTCCTCACAAATTCTTTCTCAAAAAAAATCATATATTATTAGCCCAACATTTAGATTATCTTTGATTACCCTGTTAAAAAAAAGGCTATTGTTGCGGTTCTGAGCCTATACTCTAGGGGGCATTTTGATTCTATAATAATCTGGTGGATCTGGAATTATTAATAGTGTTTTATTTATAACAGATCATAAACTACTAGAGTTATTCTTCTCTCCAAGGTCCTAGCCCTGTTGAAGGGTTGGTAATGAGATATGCTATTGACTCTTGTTTTATTGATTAGACAAAATTAATATCTCGACACTACTCTATCGTTGTGTAGCACGTGACCTCTGGTTTTCATGGATATAATAGTATCGGACTGGCTGCAAACGGGCCTACTCATCGAAGAGCCATGTCGAGATGCTTTTTCACAGTTTTCCATATAGAGGACGAATGGTATATCACGGGTACTACATGGTTTTAGCATCTTCATAAAGAATGAATATATTCGCAAATCATCCTTTTGGTTAATACTGGTATGCCGTGTTTTAAAGACCAACCGCAAACATTATGAATTTGCTAGTAATTTCATTTTTAAAGAGGCTCCAGTAATATGGACACATAGTACCATTTTGTTTAATAATATGAGCCCACCTACTATGAAATTCAACTTTAGAAGAGAAATAAACTAGAGGAAGGAGGATGAGAATACGTTGGCGTATTTCAAAAGGATACTTTTAAATCTAAAAATTATTTCATTCAATAAATTGGAAGAGTATTTTTGGGGTAATGGGTTTGATTGTGGATCAACTATATCATAGGTGATGGAAAACTTGATAGATGAGAATAGTGACATCAAGATTGGTAGGGAAGGATATTTGCTATCCAATGTAGCTCAGAACAGTATGGGGGATAAAGGTAGTAGTATGACTGTTAGTTAAGGTTGATTGGAGAAGGCGGGTCATAACCAAAGTAAACGGCCAAAATTAATTGTTAGGAAACTGGTGAAAAGTTCGGAGTGCTACAATGAAGGTTGTGCAGGGCTGTCGTGGATGTGATAAACAGGGGTTTTGGCCTAAGGATTATCAAGAGACAAAGTAATTAAATTTATTTATTTCGGCCCTGCTTAATAAAGAAGATTTAGGGTGTATAACAAAAATGATTCTAGGGATGTGCGACAACAGAGTAGGTATGTAGCCTGTGAAACTTGATTTAAATAAAAGCAAATAAATAAGGACTATATATAAGTCAGTAAACAGAGCCATACCAAAGTATACTGTGGATCTTGGCAACAACTATTCATTTTAATTACAGTCGCAGCGTTACATGAAAGGAAAACCGTGATAAAGACATAAATAATTACATGGAAGAGGGAGGCAAATGACCCCATTATTAGGAGCTGTAAATAAAGAGATAGGACAATAACCACATTTTGAGAAACTCCGTGGAAAGAGTGAGAACAATTACCACATTATAAGAAACTACGCGTAAAGAAGAAGGCTTATTACCACATTATGATAAATTACGTAGGAAGAGGTAGGACAATGAACCTATTTGAATAATTACGTGGAACGAGGGAAGTCAGCTACAGCATAGGATAAGTGATTTTAACAGCATTATGGAACATTATGTGGGTGGTCATTGCAAGTATGTGTCATTATTTGAGAACGGGTGGAGGGGCCGGGGGGTGAGTCGAGTTCTTTGAAAATAGAGAAAAGCTCAATATGCTTATATAATTTTACTTTCTCCCTTCCAATGCCTGATTCCTTCTTTCAAAGTAAATTTTAGGCTGCAGCAACTGCTTTTGAGTTGAAAACCTTGTTTAAGGTAAATTACAAGTGTCATATAAATCTTTAGTTGTGAGTAGAGCAAGTCACCTATGTGCACGCCTTGGCTTCTGGACTGGTTATTTATTACTTCGGAGGCCCATTTGGCAGCCAACACGTGCTGCGCTGCCCGAGTGCTGAGGAAGCCACAAGAATTCTTCTCCGTGTGCTTGAGTGTTCGGCCTTGTGGCATGGGAGTGTGTAGATCCACTAATAAGCCTACAACAAAAAATAAACATTTCTAATTACATTAAAAATAACGATAGTGAGCCTAAAACCTATTTGAAGAAGGAGGGAGTGGGGGATAGAATATAACTATCATTGAAAAAATTTCCTAAATTTTTTCTAGTTTGGAATCTATGGAGAGCTTTAAATGTCTACAACAACATAGTTTTGAATAAGTATCAAGACTGGTCTTAAAAATGTAGTATGTACATTCAACCCATCTTCTGTGTTCTACATTATAGTTGTACTTAACATCATTTGAGAACTCATTGTGATGTTGAGAAGAATACCCCAATCATCCTTCCCTCCTGATTGTGCCTCTTTAGTAAATTGACCATAGGTGAAGTTATAGGTACGGGCTAAAGTATCGTGGCGTAGATTACTTATAAATGGAATATAATAATTAAAAATTGATTTATTTTATTAAATAAGTTTAAGTTAAATGTGACTATTCATTTTGGCACATCTAACTGAACCGACAAAACCTGCTTAGGGTGCACTTTACAAAGATCACGCATACCAGTTGTGTGTCATACTCTCGATGATATTAAAATATCAAACACACACACATATATATATATATTTTACACGTATACAAACACACAGACACTCAATGGTGTAAGTCTATCACACGGCAAACTTTAAAACCTTTGCATTCTAAATATTTGTATATATAAGATGATGTGTACATATAGACACTCCTTTTATCCTGAAAGGTAGCAGTCTTATCTTGACAAATTACGCTATAGATCTATAAGCTATACTGTGATTGGAAAATCTAACCGCCAGAGAAAAAGTGTCGCAACTCTAAAATCAACCTTTGAATAATGACCTTAGAGCCAATCGCACCTGCACCTTGACGCCCCCATACCTATTAACTCAAACCCATGCTGGTAAATACCTCTCATTCAAATCACCCATTCTATATACTTCTTCCTCCACCTACCCTCAAGGCAAATGCCAGTGAAATTAACACAGGCAATACAACGGGTAACCCAAACTATTGATCAGAGGGATCCCGGCACAACAACTGAATCCATGAATAAAAATTCCCATCTGATATCCTGACGCACGACTCTTGCCAGCCCATCAATATGTGTCTTTCTCACCACACCTTGCAACAAATGTAGAGAAGGATAGTGACATACTATAATGATGACTTCACTTAAGTTTACAATTTGATAGCCAATCGCTTTACAACCCTTTCAAACCCTTTATCCTTTTACTCCGGGTTATTTGCGCTCAAGTTATCACTCTCTCAATTAATTGGAACGTTATTGAGCTAAGGGGTTATCCTACTTCATTGGGGTGACCTATCATATCCAAATGGGCTGATCTATCCTTCCGTTCCAGGATCAAATATTAATGAGCTCCACCCAGCGTAGGGATGGACTTGAATCCAGAGTCTTAACCTCAACTCACGATGGTTGAAGATCGACTTTATCCTTCAGACCCAGCCAGTTTCGTGAGAATTGAGGTTATACTTGTATACTTTAACCCTCAGCCTATCTATATATGGTTTGATAGGTTATTGTATATGATAATTATGTCTAACATGTCTTAGGACTTATATGAATGGTTGGATGGATGGATAGATATAAGTACTAATGTTTGTATTCTATGCATTTTGGTATGTATTATATTGTAGATATGGTATGTATTGCATACACGGTATATATTTGATTTATGTATTGTTATGTGTTCTCATCTGTATTGTATACGTGTACGTATTGTACAGGGTGGGGTCAAAACAATTAGACGATTAGTAACTTGAAAATTAACACTTTCATTTAAACGTAAATATTCACTAGCCAACTAAAGGCAAACTACATGATATATGCTTTCACTTTTTGAAGATAATGTCATTCTGGTGAGCTCCACCGGAGGTCAGGCAAACCTCAGCATTTTGTCTATCACTTTCATCAGCATAGATCGTCTCAAAGTTTCCACCATACCATGGGGAAAGTTGCCCATCTTGGACCAGTATCACAATTAAATTTAGTCG
This sequence comes from Timema poppense, assembly GCA_902141375.1. Lineage (NCBI taxonomy): Eukaryota > Metazoa > Arthropoda > Insecta > Phasmatodea > Timematidae > Timema > Timema poppense. The sequence goes on from CABFOV010004254.1 coordinate 20,647, forward strand.
ACACCAAGTTTTATGACCAATATTTACCAATTTTTTTACTTGGTTTTCTGTGTAATTGAATGCCACATATGCGATTACTTAATGTTAAAATCTAGCAAAAATATTTGTTTGGATGAATAAAACTCAAGTTGTGCAATCGATCCAATTTAGGAAAGTGGTTTCTTAATTTGGACCCTTGAGTTTCCTAAATTGTACCAATGGATTGGAAGATAAAAAAAACTCAGGATTTTCCATGAAATTTCAATATGATATTAAAAATACAAAATTATAAAACACAATAAGTAAAATAGAAGTTGAAAGAGTTCAGAAATTACAATAATACCAGTTGAAAAAAACAATAAAGAAAATTTTAGCGATCATCCACATTAAATTCTACCCAAATGAAATGTATAACTGTTGACGCTTTGTTTGACCGTGTTTATGAGGGTTTGGTAATTTCATGTAGTTGTCATAATCTTCCACTACTGAAACATCAGGCACTATTGGAAAAATGAAGGCGTGCTCAATTTATTTGACTTTCTCGTTAAAGAAATTTCTATGGTGCTGGCATTGTTTTTATCCTGAACAACCTGACCAACGTAATGTCCATCTTTCCTTTTCTACTCTTTTAAACAAAGTAGAAAATAGTCGTTTACTTTCATCTCATTATGATAAAAATACTGAAAATCGTCCGTGTCAACAAAATCATCACCACCAAAAGAAGAACCACTTGGTACGAAATCTTCATAACTGCCATCGCTATCTAAAAAAAAATTTCTTCTTTTTATTCTTGGATATAACTGCAGAACTCTTAGAGGCAAATAAAGCTCTTCGCAATTTTGCTGTCAACTTGTCATTTGATTTAGATTTTTGTTTCTTCAAACTCTCTTTGTAAGGAGTGCTTGTAATAACTTGGGCATTCTGTTGTTTTCTTTGGTTACTGGAACCAGTTGCTGCTTGAGGTACTGGAGAGAACTTACTCAGAGATTCAGAGTAACTTCATAATAGTGGAGTAGGTATGTCAGTGACATCAGGTGCTTGCCTCAAAGCATCTGAGGGAGCAAAAATGTGATCTTGGAATGCATGACGATTGGCAGGACAGATACCAGCGGCTTTAAAGGCATTTTCGGTGGCGCCCACCGTGGCTGCTCTACCATATGCTTCCGCAAGTAAGGCAACAACGTCATATTGAGCGATTGGTTTCCCCATGCTCTGCCGTAAAAATGTTTCTTGTGCCTGTATGTAGTACCATCCAAGGGAATGAAAAAAGGCAACGCCAAGAGGTTACATGTGGTGCGTTGTATGACTTAGCAACTCAAGAATAATAATGCCACCATCCCACGCAAATACAAATTTCTCTAGGTTCTTGCTATGGTTGCGTGTCCATCCAAAAGGAGCTGTACAGGGTCTTCTCTTGAACAAAATACATTCTTCTTGAAGTGGTGGAGCCACTGTGAGAAGAGGTCTGATGTTATAAACCCAGTATCTGAAAGCAATATTTCACTTCCTGCTGGGGCTCCTCTTTCTAACTCTGGTGCGTATCGCTTTCTTTTGAAAATGAACATGGGCGGGATGTATGAGCCGACTGCACTCATACAACATACAAAAGTTGCGTTCACCCCTTTCTCCCCGCTACTTGCCGTCCCAACCTGATGTTTTCCTTTAAGGCCAACTATCTCTTGTGGCTTAGTTTGGACGGTCATGAAACCACTTTAATCTACTTTGTAGATTATTGTGCCACTCAGTTTATGTTTACCTGCTAGCTCTTCTAAGAGGTTTAAATATTATCCTTCTCTTTCTTTACTGAAACCCTTAATCCTTGCAGGTGATGTCGCTTCCGGCTGTCTCAGCGATAGTTTTGTGTTCCTCTTCATGAACTTATAAAACCACTTCTTTCCTGCCGTGCCTTTTTCCTCGTTAAAACAATGTCCAAGTCCATGTATTTTAGTGAAGTCAAAAGCGAGCTTTTTTTTACATCTTTTACTGTTAGTCCAAACATTCTTTCTTTGAACTTGAGAATATGTGCTGCCAGTTCTGCCTCCATTTCCTTAGTGAAGACAGGTGGTCGACCGAAGGATTTAACACTGACAGGTCCTTTATTTTGCACAATGTCTCTTTTGGAACACCCTATCTTCTTGCTGCTTCATTCAGCCCAACGCTTGTTGAACGAACCACATTCAAAGCCAAAGCTAGATCTGCTTCACTACACTGTCCGTATTGGCTTGTTTTTTTTTTTACATTATCCTGAAACAAGCTTATACGAAAAAAAGATTAGGGACTACTTTGTGTTCATGGTTTCCTAAATAGGGCTGGTCCAACTTAGGCAGCCGTGATGGTCCAATTTAGGAAACAACGCCATTTTGCAAACAATATACAACCATCACCGAACTTTTAATATAAATGTAAACAACTCATGACTAAAAATACAGACAAACAATCCAACAATATAAGAAACGTATTAAAATAGATCTTACACGTGTTATATGTGCACAATTTCTTATTTAACAGTTACGAGACATTACATCAGAAGATGAAGATGCGAGCAATCCATCCTCACAGGCTTTGTAAGTGCAACTGGCGAAGGTGCATTTGTCAGCTTAGGGCCATGTCTTTAGTACTATAATTTGACATCAGACTGGCAGCACTTTCATACTTCCTTGTATATAATAAAGAGGTGGTCCACATTAGGAGCCGGTCCAATATAGGCAACCTTCCCCCTATATATGTATCATATGCATAAATGTATGTCTTCATTTAAATGTATGGTTTATTTTATGTTGTGAATTGTATATATAATATTATATGAATTGTATTTACTTTTTATATTGTAGCTATTATTTATGTATTGAATATATATTTTATGTATGATTCAATGTAATGAATGAATGTTATGGTTGTTTAATGTTTTTATGGATAAGTGTATGAGTGATGCTTGTGAGGACGTGGTTGGTGTACAATTAAACGATGTGAATGTGAGAGTGCTGTTATATGCAGATGATGCAGTATTAATGACTGAGAAGGAAAGTGACTTACAGAAGCCATTAAATTGTTTGATTGTGGGGACAGATAGAATGGATTTTTTTATAAATATCTCCAAAACTAAGTCAATGGTTTTTGATAGGGATGGATCAGGAATTTATTGTCAACTTAGTAAAATGGAAAACTGTTAGAACAAGTGAATGATTTTGTGTATCTGAGCAAAATTTTCTGTAAAAATGGAAGGATAGGTGGTGAAATCGACAGAATGGTTAATGCATCTTGGCGAGTAGTTGTATGTATGTGGACTATTGTAAAGAGTGATGTAGTATACCGGCAAAGATGGCAGTATATAAAAGTATGTTAATACCAACGTTGTTCTACGGATGTGAGGCGTGGGTTTGTCAGAAGAAACACAAGAGCATGGTGAATGCGGTTGGAATTAAATATCTAATAAATGTATGTGGAAAAACTCGTATGAACAAAGTCAGTAATGAATGGGTGCTGAAGGAGTGTGGTTTGAAATGGAATAAAATAAGTCTATCTGAAAGAAGTATCTTACGGTGGTTAAGGAATAATGAGTGTATGAGAATGGATCGAGTTATGAAACAAATATATGAAGGTAAAGTTTATCAGTGTGGATCAAACGGAAGGGGTAGGCCATGTGAGACGTGGCTAAATTTTGTAAAGTATGTGAAAAAGAGAAACATTAAAAGTTTTAAGAATAAAAAAGCATGTATGACTCGGTGTATGGATGTTGGTGAAGCGAAGGAAGTATGTTAGGATAGGGAAGTGTGTAGAAAGTTATCGAGGCTGTATTAAGTTCGAAGTTGTTTTCTGAGCTATATTCACAGTTTCTTGCCTACCCCGTAAGGGAATGGCGTGATTAGGTATGTATGAATGGAGGTTATATATGCCTTGTATAGAACTGATTGACGAGGTATGATGATTTGTATGCTATATGTTTATGATGTTTGTATTATATGTTTATTGTAATTGTATTCGTGTCTGTGTTGTATACAAGTATGTATTATGATGTGGATTATATTGTATTTTGGCTTGAAGTGTATGTATTGAATTATATGTATTTGATATATTGTATTTTTGTATAAATTGTATCCATATATGCATGTGTTGTATTTAATGCAGTCTATGTATTAATGCATGTAGTCTTTGTGAGGTTAATGTATGTATTGTATGCTCTTTATAGATTGTATTTAATAATGTATGCATTGTAATTTATTTATGTTTTGTAATCTATTTACTATAAGTTTGTATTGAATAAATGTTATGTATGTTTATATGCCTTGTTTGATGGCTATAAGTAGATGGTTTGTAAGTTATGTAAGCTATGTAAGCTATGTAAGCTATGTAAGCTATGTATGTATGTATGTATGTATGTATGTATGTATGCGTGTATGTATGTATGTATGTATGTATGTATGTATGCGTGTATGTATGTATGTATGCGTGTATGTATGTATGTATGTATGTATGCGTGTATGTATGTATGTATGCGTGTATGTATGTATGTATGTATGTATGTATGTATGTATGCGTGTATGTATGTATGTATGCATGTATGTATGTATGTATGTATGTATGTATGTATGCGTGTATGTGTGTATTTATGCGTGTATGTGTGTATTTATGCGTGTATGTATGTATTTATGCGTGTATGTATGTATTTATGTATGTATGTATGTATGTATGTATGCATGTCTTGTAAATATGCATTGTATGTGTAAATGTACGAAATGTTTTTGGTGTTAATGTGTTTATTTATAAATGGTATGTGTATTTTGTATTAAATACATCCATGGTATTTGCTTTGTAATTATAGTGTATTTAATAATTTAAGCATTGACATCTATGCATTGTATGTGTTGTATGGCATTTATTTTAAGAATGTATTTAATATTTGTTAGGTATGTTTGTATGGATAGATGGATGGATGGGTGTATGGATGGATGGATGGATGGATGGATGGATGGATGGATGGTTAGAAGTATGATGGTTTGTATGATATGTATAATTATGTAAGATGGTATGTTTGCATTAGATTGTATTAATGGTCTGTATTATATGTAGTGTATTTTATGTATTTGATAACTATATAGTATGTTTTTATTTAATTCTCGTCTATCTTGTATGCGGTTGTGTATTGTATATATGCGTTACATGTATTACTGTTTGTATGGTTTCGGATGGTATTGTATGTATTGTATATAATATAGATAATATGTAGATGTTGTCGGGGGATGAAGGATGGTACACCTTAAAGTTGGATAATAGGTGGGCACTGGGTGAGAAAAAAGGGTGACACAGGGTTAGTAAAGGTTGATAGGGGGTTGGCGAAGGGAATTCATCAGTAAGGTTCAAGATGTTGTTAAACATGCTTCTGGAAGTTTTCAAAAACGGGTTTGGTTGGGAACACCTGTGAGCTGTAGGTTAGGATGCAGAGGTTTGTTGAAGTGCATAAGTATATGTGTGGAGAAAGATAAAAAAAACTTTAGCTCTTGGGCTGATTAGTGAGAATATGTGGGTGAGAAGGTTTATATACGGTATTGGTTCTGGGTGTGGTGCGATGATTCACTCGGTTTCATCTCCTACTCCCTAGGAGGGTCTTATTCCAGTATTCTCAAGGATGAGGGATTCATCAGCAGAGATAAGAAGTGTAACGTATTTTGAGGATGAGATTTGTAAGAGGTTATGGACTTGAAGGCTAGGACAATGGTAAAACATATATTTGGGTGGTGAGTGGGTAGGGTAGAGGACTGTAGAGAAGTCGATTATAAAACAGAAGTTGCTATGTATGAAAACTCATTTCTATCGGGATACGAACCTATACTGTCATGCTAAGTCCAAAGTTCCCTTTTGTGGTTGTATCAAGCCTTAACGCTAAGAATATATAAAGGTCGGGTTAGGCTGAGTAGCAAGTCATAATTAATGTATATGTATATGTAATGTATATGTATGTGTCATATAAATACTATACATTGATTAAATTGTGTATTGATAAATATATAATGATTAATACCATATCATGCATGGTCGGGCCTTAGTATTTTGACTCTGATAAGTGTCGGATAATTAAATGTTAACAAGCTGGAAGTTGACAAGAGGAGTTGATTTTCAATTTTTGAGAAGATGGTAACCTATCTTCATATTGTGTAGGCATCTGAAATAAGATTGAGAGATGCACATGTGCCTGTCTGAACCTGTTCCAAGGCGTGGTGGTGCTTATAAGGTGTATCCACTATCTTCAAGGTTGAAAAGTATGTAATATCAGAGATTAAAGATGAACCCTGCAGGTGGTTATGACGTCAGGTGATTTAACAGCCCAAAAAGATGGGATATTAAGGGTTAGTAAGTACACGTAAGGATGACTGGAGTTTGTTTAAAAGAGCAGATGTTGCTTGTATTCTAATTCTTTAATAAATAAAAGTAAAATTCTCCGTTAAGATATACATGTTTAGAACGTACTCATAAGGGTTTGGATTTAATCAAGAGATATATCTTAATCTTCTTAATCCATTCTTTAACTGTATTTAATGTAACCATAAGGAATAATAGGATCGTGTGTCTGAGATTAGTGATTATTCGTCTTAAAGAGGGAAAGGCAGTGGAGTGGGTGTGAGGAGGTGAAGACTGAGGATAGGAGGAATTGAGGATTGAGGTCACCCATGGTAGCATCCAAGATGAAGGTGGGTCCATAACATATATCAAGGTCAGTCTGTGGGTCTATCCACAAGCCTTTAGCTCGTTCGGAATCAAACCTCGAACCCTTAACTCAGTAACTAACTTACTCTACTTTCACAAATGTAGTGTGATATCTCCATGCTTGTCTTAAATTGTTTAAAGGCATTGGAATGTGTGATAGGAGGTGTGGGGAGAATTAAAGTTACATTTGCAGAAAGATAGGATGGCGGTGGAGGTTGGTTGTATGGTGTGGGGTGATGGAGGATTATGTTGGGGTATTGAGGTTGACAAAGAGGTGGTAGGGCTGGATGATGAGGGGTTGTTAGGAATCTGACATCAGGATGTCAAGTAGGGATTTTCAGGTAAAGGTTCTGGTTAATGTGTCGAGACCCCTGAGATCAGTAGGTTAGGCTACCCGCTGTATTTAATAGGTAAAGTGCACCAGCATTTGCCTATAGAGATGGTGGAGGAGAGAGGGTGGGGGTTGGTTAACATGGATTGGGGAGATTTACTTACTGGTTTTAGTTCGAGTGGTTGGGTATGGGGACATAAGGGCAGAGGGCTAGATGCTCATTGGATGTAAGTTCATGGGTTGATGCGTCAATTATTGTTTAGTTTTTGGATAGTTTTATATTTATTTACTTTTATTGATTATATGTGTTCAATCCAGTATGAGAGGGGGGCGGGGCAGGGATACACCATTCTTTGCTTGTAAGGTACAGGAGAAAGCTAGATGCTCATTGTTTGTAAAGAGTAAGAAGAGGATTGGCTAGACGCTCATTGGCAGAAAGGTGGTGTACTTGAGATTTGCTTTCTGGAGGATTGAAACTCATTGAAAAAAATCATCTCTCTCGTAATACAGGTATTTAAATAATAAATTTTTATTTTTACTCATGTTTCATGGTAAAATTATAAGTTTAAAGATACCAACATAAATAGCCTTACATTTTGAACTGGGTGAATGGGATTGATGGGACTAGATACTTAATTGTTTTATAGTGTAGGAGGAGGCTAGATGTAATTTGGCTGCAAGGTGTGAAATAGGGATAGAGTGACAGAGGCACATCGGTTGTAAAGGGTAAAAGAGGGCTAAACGAGCATTGGTTATAAGACCATGAAAGGTTGCGGGGCTTGACACTTATTTGTTGTAGGAAAGGGTGAGGCTTGACGCTCATTGACTGTAATTTGTAGGAAGAGGCATTGAGGGGAGGGGGAGGGCACGCTGGAGAGGGCAGACCCGGGTTGCGCCAGTTATTAAGAGATTAAAAACTGTTTAATAATCCCGGACCCGAATTGCGCCAAGTCAAGTTCAGGTAGTCGGTGAGGGAGGTGGGGGGGATGACAAAAACAAAGACCATCGCAAACAATCTCTCGCTACGTCAGGTCTTTCCTCCCCTTAGTAAAGGAATGTAAAATCGCTTTAAGTGCCCCCAACAAGACTTGTAACAGTAGTATTGACATCCGTCTGTCCAATACTTATTAATTGTCTCGACAACAGTGACT
>CABFOV010004254.1:31584-47053 GCA_902141375.1 Timema poppense
ATTACCTAACTGAAACATATATACAGTAGCCCCGTGGCTTCTTTGGTGCTGACTGACAGCTCACAGACGACTTCTGACAGTCAACATTTAGGTGTATACCTAAATTTTGACTGTCAGAAGTGACAGCTGCTAAACACATGTTTTTTCTGATCATATGGTTCGGCGTAGGGATACATAATTTGGTCTGGTAGCTTTTTAAAGCTGTCAGTCAGCACCAAAGAAGCCATGGGGCTACTGTAGATGAGATGGAGCAAGCGACATTCCCGCCGCGCATTTGGTCAGCTGATTCATCGAACTTATGGAGGACAACAAATGCGTGCGAGAGCTTCCATTCTATATTTTACATATAGCTATTATTGACTATGTTTTAAAAACGGAAATTTCACTTTGATATAATATTTTTTTATTTTGAGCTAAATATAGTTAACTAAATTATATTTTTTGACTTGTGTCCTTCTTACCGCCAGGCATAGCATTAATATTTGTTTATGTTCAGAGTTGGCGCAGTTCGGGTCCTGTCTTGGGAAGGGGGGTATTGGCGCAATTCGGGTCCGTTCTGAGGGGGCACTTTTAAGCTCTTGGCGCAATTCGGGTCCGAGCTAAGAGAATTGGCGCAATTCGGGCGAGCCCGCTGGAGAGTGGAGGAGCCTTGGTGGGAAAGAGGCGTCGCGTCGGGGTGTACCGTGGGGGTTTTTGAGTCACAGCGGCGTTTCCTCGTGAAGTTTTTGGCGAGTTCAAAGCTGGGCCCACCCTTCAATTTCTCTTCTCCTCCACCTTATCGGTATCTTGCTCTCAGCTTTGTCCCTTGGAGTGGAAGCGTCCTAGTCTTACCATGTCCGTGATTGTTTCCTAATCTTTTCTTATAAACATTAGTTGGTATTTGGACTTACAAATGACAACTCCATCCACTAGATGATACACAATAGACTTTATTATTCTTAACGGCAGAGGGGCACCGACACATTACATTATACATTCAAGCGCACATAATCCTGCAAGGAACACTCACTCGTTAGGATTAAGTAGGGCTTGTTCCATCTCCGACCAAGTACCGTGATCCCTATTGCCCCACTCAGAACGATTCACCAACTTTCGTATAATAGATTGCGCAATAAACTGCTTTCGGCCTAAGCCGTCCAAGCCGGAGTTTTGGCGATCCCGTGACGAGGTTACGCACTTTACGCATCGTGATCGTATATTGATTGACTTTTGGTCAACACACATATCGCACCTGGTCTACGTTAGTAAAACAGCCTCCTTTTATTGCTCCGATTAGACTAGCCCGGTCGACCGTTTCTCAGCACAACATTAGAGCTAGTCTCCATACAACCATCTCTTACCATGACTCTTGAAAACAATCCCGTTTCTCTATTGTACTAAAAAAAATATCTGCTTACCAGGTCACGTGATCGAGACCTGCGCACCTAATAGATTCTTCTGTAATCTGATCTCTATTACTAACTCACTTATACGTGACTTGAAATTATGTAATAATAGTCGTGAGGCGATGGATCGTAACAGGGGAGATAAATTTTTATCTGATATTTTCCCGGCGGTGGGTAGGAGAAGGGTGGGGATGGGTGGATATAAGTTAATTGTCTGCTATCTCCCACAAAAATGTGGTCCAAAAGTAACCTTTCTACTCACTAACGCTCCACACGAAATCCAATAGTTTTTCAATGAAAATAAACGGTTACAAGAATACATTTATCTTACCTAAATATATCTAATATTGTAATAACAGAAAGGTTAAAATCCTTGTGGATCGTTTTAATGATCGAAGTATTTCTTATAGCAAGGGGGGATTAAGATCACAGATTAAAATTGTTTAAAAAACAGGTTTTGTTCAAACGAGAACATTTCAGTTTTTGCATAAGCAATTCGTTTAGTATGACACATTTGACTGGCTGAGCGGTAATTTTAATCTAAATGTAAAGCGCCACAGTAAACACAATCAAAATAATATGTATTTATGTACTAAAAAAATATTTTTTTAATATTATATGTATATTATTCAGAGTGCAGCTTTTGAGTTAGACAATCTTGGAGGGTGGGAATAACATTCTAGCATGTAACTGAAAAGTTTAAGAACCACTGTCTTATAGGAATGGCAGTTTTGAAAATGTATAGCACGAGGATATTTATTTTAAAAAAGGTGGTGCACTTAAGAGATTTGCTTTTTGGAGGATTACAACTCATTGAAAAAAAAAGCATCTCTCTCTCGTAATACCGATATTTAAATAATCAATTTTTACTTTTATATATGTTTCACGGCAAAAATAAAAAATTAAAGATGCCAACATATATAGCCTTACATTTTGAACTGGGTGAATTAAAACATATACCTTGTGAAAATGTAAAATCATCTCATTTTCAATGTTTGCCACAGTTCTGTGTCCAAGGTGAAGTGTATTTGTAACAAGATCTAGTATTTTAAACAACCGCAATTATTCGTTGCTAGTATATAAATATAAGTTAATGATAAATTTTATTTGTGGTTTTAAAGAATCAGAGCTGCAATTCCCATGAGAATTGAAACAGTGTGAAGATATTTACTTTCGCCAAGGTGGTGCCCTTAATATTTCATGAGTTTGTTACACAGGGCGAGGAAGCCACACTTAATTTATTTATTCGACAAGTCTTACCTATTACTACTTTGTTCATGTTGGCTGATGTCAAGGGATGGAGAGCGGTCAAAGCTACTATAAGCCACACCGGGGCAAACCATTCCATAGTTTCTTCCACTGAAACACAAACATAACCAAACAGTCTAGCAGCTCAAGTAGAATTATAAATTAAATCGCTCACGCGATCGCTTTCTCTTTGAAAATCTAGAGAGGTTTTTATAATATATGAAAGATGAAGATAGTCTTAGATGTAAGATTCAAACAATAAAGTAATTCAGATGATTTATAATAATATTAACTTAGATGTGATTTAGATTAGTACTTTGCTGCCATTTTGCATAAATAAATACTACCTTTCGAGAGTAACGATATATTTTTTAACAAAATAATTATTTTATTTACTTTCTCATAGATAAAGTAGTATAACCATGTGCATTTTTAACATCAAGATAATTATATTAATGTTGATGTTTCAACGTTTCAAGATTATTATTCTTTTGTTAATCCAAACTCAAAAGGTAGGCTTTACATTTGTGTCTGTCCCTCAAGTTTCTTTTATGTCCCTCTAGTTTTCTGCCTGTCCCTCTGGTTTCCTATCATGAGGCCACAGCTGAGACTTTGATATATACATTACAAACAAGGTATTCATATGGTTATATTATCAGACCTACTTTAAAAAATTATAATTCTGATTCTGGCTCCAAGATAAATGGTTTACTAATGACGGGTTTCTGAATGCATAAAAGTGACTAGAGATTTTTATTTATGTATATCTGGTGATAGTTTTACATGGTAAATATCACTATACTTGTTTTACAGAGAAAAAAATAATTTACGTGGAACTTACTGATTAATGATTCATGAAAATATAAGATAGTCTTTAGACTATGTTTAAAATTGAGATTTAGAAATTATTTTGCATGGTTTACATCAGGTGTCTGCAACCTTTTTGGGCCCCTGGACGACTTGGAGGCCTATTAAAGGTTGCGCGATCATCCATCATTTCTGCAGGATTTTGTGTTTACATTTTTTTTGTCCATACATCTTATCCTTAATTTCAATGTTTCCTCAAATGCTTGTGTCCCCTAATCTTTCTAGAGTATATGCAATAAACATTTTCCTATTCAACTACTTGGATTTCTTATAAGCTCACCAATTATTACCGATTAAAGCTATTTTGGTCACAATTGACATGTGTTTGATAGTTCTTGATACAGTTGTGAGTCTAGACTCACTTTCAACGATGTTAAAGTTTCCACGTGATCGTCTGAAAATATTCGTGAGCCCAACCTCTGGTCTATACTGTATAAAACTGTGTACTTGTTTTCGAATAAAAACTTATCCAAGGGCAGCCTACTGATACTATATTTTTGGAAATTTGTTCTATTTTATAAGGAATTGTGTACAATTATTTTGTTGTATCATTTATTTAGTTCAGACAATAAAAGTCGAACGTACAGATACTATATAGCACAAGAGTATTAGTAGGACACTAAACAAACCATATTGCATATATAATATGATTGGATTTTTTAAAATACCAATATGAAGATTAAAATGCTTATCGAAACTTTCAATGGAACAAATCATATTGATTAGATCAGCTTGGTTGGTACCATCCAACAAAATTGTATTGTGAATCTAAATAATGTATTTACTAGCATCTTGATTTATTTTTTGTATATTTCATTCACATTACGAGTGTATTTAGTTTATAATTGTCTTAAAATGTTCTACATCACTCAGGTTTAAAGAAAGATGTAAGAAAATCCAAAATACTTACTTACTTAGCACCACGTCTTACTACCCATTTGAGCTTACGCTCAAGTACTAATTACACTAGTGGATTAGGAAATGAGAAGGTTGAATATATATTAAGCGAACCCGCATTTGCGTAGAGGGAGTCGGAAACCCGTTTGGGAAAAAGCACCCCCGTTCACCCGAGCGAAATTCGAACCTCGATCTCCCCGTTCTCTGCAGTCTAGCTCAACATGAAACTAGCGCGTTAGCTAACTACACCAACGAGGTAGGTAGCAAATCTAAAAATAATCATTTTTAGTGATAATCCTTGCTATAAATCTTTGTATTAATATGTGATGGTATCCTCATAGAATCTTGAGATATTTACTAATTAGAATGGTAGATATATTTATTGAGATTTGGGGAAATCTTTAGAAATCTTATTTTTATAAGAGAGGTCCAATATAAAATTAACGTATTATGTCGATTTTGTTTTAATTTAACAATATATAAAGGGAAGTAAAAGTATTTATTCACAATGTTTATAGTTCAAGACGAAAAACAGTCATACATTTATGTATAACTTGAACGGGTGGTATGACGTGGTGATCAAAAAATAAGTTTAAAATTAACTTAGTTCCTAAAAAATAAAAAGTAATTTGTTAAATTATAGTAAAGATAATCCCAGAAAATGTATACTGTATAGGTTAGTAATTGAGATACACATTAATCATACATTATTTCAATTTATTTTTTATTTAAATTTCCTTTATCATAAGTCTGAACACCAGTCGCAAGACTTTTAACACAAGCCAGCGTTGGAAAATACATAGGAAAAGAAAATATAGATAACATAGGAAAACAATAATTATCCAATGGCTAAACAACAATTTAAATTATTAAATTGAGACACTAAAATGATACAATGCGGTATAGTGGTTGATATATATACAAAAAATGTGAATAATTTTGTATGAAACTAATCGAAAATGAAAGTATTTAAAAATATATTAATAAAGAACATTTTTTTAAAGTCTTTAATTGTAAAGAAATTCCTTAAAAAGCTGAGTTTGGCTATTCTTTTAAGATAAAAGTCAAAATCGGCAAATTAGAATGTGTGCTACGAATACAACAGTAAAGAAGGCTGAGAGTAAGCAATTGGTAAAAAAAAAAGTTTTAGAAAGGCCCGAGAATATTGAATACCTATAAGTTCAAGGGCAAATTTAAAATAAATTTTGCTATTGAAAATATTAAAACCAAAAGATCATCACAATAGAGTATATGCAAAAAGAGCGTTTGGAGCCCTAAAAGGTTTCGAATTCTTTCATTACCATGATAGACCCGGTTACAAAGGAATTTGTCATAGCAAGTAGCATTAAAATTACGTTTTACATTATCCAATCAGGGAGTCAGTTAAGGTAATAGAATTCAAATATACACGAGAATATTCAAGCTTAGATCTTACCAAGGTGTAAGGAAGGATTATACCCAAGAAAATCCACTAAATTCATGACAGTAGATATATATATATTTTAAAAAAGCCGTGTAGATTGTCCTATATTTTGTTTTTTAAATTGTGAAAAGTATATTCATGTATTGTTTTCCATAATACCTTAGAATAATTATTTAGGAGTGAAATAGGTAGGTATTTTGTTACAAATATTTGTTTTATCCCTTTTTTATGAATAGGTACAGCAATAAATTGCTTATAAGCCAGGGTAAAAGATTCATTTGACAGGCTTTGGTCGAAAATCTAATAGCTATATCAGCATCCACAGGCATAAAGTAGCATGGTTACAACGACACATTAGTTTCAATCACAGGGTAGGGTGTTTACAGGTAAGGCAGAGTTATAGTCAGATTGAAAGTAAGTCCCAAATTAATTCGCTATTAATAGAGAACCTGTGATAATAACACCATTAATATATATATATTCAACAGTTATAATTTACTTATTTGATTATTTTTAACATATTCCCAGATATCCTTACGATATCTTAGTAACAATAATAATAATAATAATTTACGATATCTTAGTAACAATAATAATAATAATAAAATATAACAAACTATAAAATAATAATACACATAATAATACTATAACTGTAATTATAATATTATAATAATACTAATAATACGAAGTACATTATTTATTTGAGGTATTTAGCGTGTACTTTCTGAAACGATTGATTATATCAGCAAACGACTTATAAACTAACTTAAATCTAGAATATACACAACAACCAGCCTCCCAACTGTTAATTCTTCACTATGAAAGAGGAAACCCCAAATTTCACAGATGATAAAAACCGTATTTGCCAAAAATTCACCATTACCATAACTTTTTGTAAAAACGACAATAAAGTTAAATATGGTATCAAGGTCAAGGTGCTACAATCAACAGCCGAATTAATCTCTCCATTTGTATCCCAACTCATAAATGAATTCCTGGTACAAGGCTGAGTACATAAACTCTGGAAAAAGAATGACGTAGTCTTTCATAGTATGGGAGAAGACAAGGACCTTAATAATAATAATATTAGCACAGCGTCTTACTACCCTTTCGGGTTATACGCTTTTAAGTACTAATTACGCTAATGGATTGGGAATTGGGAAGGTTGAATTATAGGAAGTGAACCCGCATTTGCGTGGAGGGAGAGTGGAAAACCACTTAGGGAAAACCACCCTCAGTTCACCCGACCGAGATTCGAACCTCGATCTCCCCGTCCTCAGCAGTCGAGCTCAACACGACTAGCGCGTTAGCCAACTACGCCACCGAGGCGGGTGACAAGGACATTCTACTTTCAAAATAATACCGTCCTATATGTCTTTTGCGTGTGGCAAGGTTCAAGAGAAGGTACTTTATGCAATATTATTAAAGTATAGGGAAATCAATTGTATGCCTCAAAGTCGATATGGATTTAGGAAGAGAAGATATAAAGACCACTCAATAAGTACGGCTATGAATATCATATAAAACTCACAGGAGAAATATACTATCGGGGCATTCGATAACCTGTGGTGACATAACATCTTCAAGAGACTCCAAAATATCGGACGTCCTGGGCAGCTAAATTACAGATTCCTGGACTATAGTAAAGGTAGATATGTGACACAGACACTCAGGAGTACCCCTAAACAATATACTGATCAGGGGGTGTCCCCAAGGGTCAGTGAGTGAACAAACTTTTTGGGACGTGGGATTGGAAGCGAAGTTGCTTGAGATGGCGTCTCTCTGGGACAACGGGATTTGTGGCCTTCGCGGACGATAGTTGTTAGTAAACAAAGGAAGATCAAGAGTGGAATTCTATACTAGAAGTAACTATGTACTAAATTGTCTAAATGAATGGTGCAAGAGATATAAACTAAAACTAGCACTCGCAGAGACCACATATATGATGTTTAGGTGGGTGCTCCTGAGAAATCGATGAATGAATGAAAAAACGATGGACCGGTTCCTTAGCGGAGTAGAACAACAAGGTATCTGGGCCTGATATTAAATGAAAAACGGAAATTTAAGGCGCACATAAAGAAAGTCCGGAGAAAAGCCAAAAGAGCCATGAACAAAATTGTCAGCATAGGGTAGAGGAGATTCTAACTCACTATGGGGAAGATAATGAAATATTCTGAGATAATACTTGTATTCATTGTGGGTTACGGTGCAAGTGCATGGCGTATCGGTTAAATAATGTGGTACTGGCTGAGCGGCTGTGGAGGACTCAAAGGTTTATACTAATGAGGCTCTCCGGGAAATAATCGACCACAACCAATGAAACGCTAAATGTCACGCCAAGAGTATACCAGTTGGACTTAAAAGTTCCTATGAGAGGCGAAATGTACTGCCTCAGAAAAAACAAACTGAAAAGTGTTGTTAAATGGCCAAGGTAGGGATATCGAATTCAGATGAGATATTACAAGATATTATGGATGAGTAGCAGGATTACTGGGTAGGGAGTATAAAGGGAAGAAGGATATTTATAATGTTTCTGGACGTGAGGGAGAAAATGGAGCTAAGACCTCTCCAACCCACCGAGGACCTAGTCCACTACATCGAAGGATATGGGCCGTACAATGCGCTTATTTTCAGTAGGTGACTGAGGGAGAAGGGAATGTGTGAATTTGGAGAAGAGTCAACACTGGAAAATGTGGTTTGAGAATGCCATTTAAATCAGGAATTAAAAATATACCAACAACACATGCTACAAGGACACCAGGTGAACGTTATATTACCAGATTATGTGATGTAGAACCTCTTCATCAAGGTCACGACTGCAGTCTCACTGAAGTATGGATAAGACTACATGTACAGACTTAGGACAGAAGGATAAAGAAGACATAGGGTCATATACGAGATACAATGAGACGAAACAGATAGCAACAATGATGAGGACTAAGACTAAGAAGAATAGAAGAAAGAGGGAAACAGGGGAACCTGGAAACTTAATAAACAATAATACTAAGATAGGACGAACATATAAATAGCAATTCTCCTGGTCCCCTGTAAGGCATGTCGATGAGTGGGGCCGAGCACAGGAATCCGGTACCATGCAGGGCCGGGGCTTTTCACTGACAATCTGCCAGGCACACATCAGAAAGACAAACATTGTAGATGGAGGGTATGCCCCAGAGATACGCAAGGCCTTGACGTACTTGGAGACAAGTGAAAGCCAGAGCTGGAGCCAACCTAGCACCCATACCCATCAGTTAGCCTGAGAGGATGGCCACTCAGTAAGGGTGCGGCCGCAGTGCAAGTTGTTTATCTGGAGGGTAGTGGGTGGTGAGTCGCCATGCAAACCACCAGCCACGTTTCCGTCACATGCAGCCAAACGGTACCGGCCGCACTGGGTCCTCCAACCCACCCAACTAGCCTAGCAAGTCGCCAGGCATGTAGCGAGGGAATCAGTTGTGTTGGATAATTTCACCTAGCCACCACGCGTCAACTTATGGAGGAGCTGCTGATCTCGGCCGTTTACAAGCGGAAAGCGATATGGGACCCACGGTGATACCTAGATTATTCCATCGTGCAGTGCGGCTGGACTATATCCACCCTTCACCCACGAGCTTCCACCCTCTATCCTCCGAGCTACCCACTACCCACCTGCAGTGCGGCCCTAGGTTAAAAGTTACCCAGTTTGGCCAAAGAAGACCTCACAATAGGAGAGTGCCATAAAAATCCAGTAAAACTGGATATCCCCGGTTGTAAATGCAGAACAATGCACTAGTTTTAAGTCAGAATAGGTTAAATTAGAAAGGAGGCGTTGAGGTAGGTACAATTGGTTTGAATTAGGATATCTTCCTCCAGGTAATGAAAATGAAATCATAAATAAAATAAGCATAGAAAGTAGAATAGAACTAATCATATTACATTCTATATGATGGGTAGAGTAAATCACAGAGAGGTTTTTTTTTCCTTGACATGGTTTTACCTGGGTTGCTGGAAGACGTAACATTGTTTGTGCGATAGACACAGCTTGAAATCTATTTGTTCTAATATATTTTGCTTCATAATGTTTCATTTGAAAACATTAGTTAAAACGTTTTTTGTTTCATGGTTTCAAGATGTTTCGAAATGTTTTGTGTCATCCTGTGTGCACAAGGCCTTAAATTAAAATTGATTAATAATGTGTTATTTGTAATCTATTTATTTAAGATCAAGATACCTCAGCCAAGAAGTGTTGCATTTATTTCTTTTAAAACCCTGCACAGGGGTGTTCATATACACGTAAACTGAGGCTATTTTGGGATATGGGGGTATGTATTGATCAATCAAATGAAAGCGTTTCTTTTAAGGCTAGCAATGAAGTAAGTTCTTATAAATTCATGGACTATATTCTAATGAATGTAAGGATAGATGAATTTATATATGCTAACCCACAAATAAACATGGCGGCTTATTTTTGGTAGCCCCTAATCGATATAAAACATAAAAGTTTTCTTCCGCCCTCTTTTTCTCTAAATTAAATATACTGTACATACTAAATCTAAACTAATTTTTAAACTCCACGATTCGCAACTAACTGGGGTAATATGCAAATATGCACCAACTGCGCTTTTGTGTACGCGATGAAGAAGATTGAAGTAGGAGGAGGTGTAGGACAATCTACATTTGCGTGGAAAGAGAGTGAGAAACCTTTTAGGAAAAAAACACCCTCGTTACCTCAGAAAATTATTCGAACACTGATTTGCCCAACATTGGCACTCCAATCTATTGTAAGAATGACCACCAAAGTGGGTATCTACAAAATGTGTTAAGCATAAATAAGTGTATACAATTAGTCTGAGTTTAAATGTTTGTGACTTTAGCTAGAGGGAACTTTAGGTTTCTGTGAGCTTATGTTGAAATTCTCTTATTAAGATACACATTATACAATAAACCGTCTTTGAGTAATATATAAGTGTTTCGGTGTGCCAATCACACTTTTTCTCTCCTTTATCTAAGAATGGAGACATTTACTTATAACTAGTAAGATTTTTGAAACGAAATAATACACATACCCAACGACGTACGAGTTAAAGAAGAGCAAGAAGGGAGGATCTCACCCATTGTTCCTCTGATAGCAGCTTTAGGTGCTGTCGCAGAAGGGGCTGCAAGGATTACGAAAGAAGTGAAGAGTGTAAAGGTAAACACCAAGCAACTGAGTGAAGCTCAAATACATAATCGTAAACTTTAAATAATTGCAATGGGTAGTGGGATGTATCAGATCTTTGTCCATACTCAAAAAACCGGATCGAGACGCTACTCGATACCGAAACCCAATAAAAGCAAATATATTAATTCTTTAGAGGTGTTTTCGCTTGATATGATCTACCTATTCTCCTTCAATGGACAAAAGGGTGTGAAATCATCAATCTCGTTGAGGATAGTGGTAAAGTTACGTATTGCCTGTCCTATAAAATCACGAAGGTAGAGCTAAATACTTTGATAGTTTTGATAATCTAAGACCTCCCCCCAATCTCGTGCAATACCTCACGGGAATACATATCTATAATCATGATCGTTACCAAGATTACGGCACTGTATTCTGTGGTCATCTATGCCTAGCTTTCCTAATGATAAATACTTGTGCTAAGCCCTGGTCAGAGTAAACAAGTCCATGCCGTTAACGTTGACGGGTCGGAGTTCAAATCTGAGATAACTATTTACTCAGATCATATTGGGAGAAGATAATGGTGAAAAAAGGATGGGTTAATGTATTGATCAGCCGGACTACACTTAATAAATTCTAGTGTGGACAGAAAGAGTATAATATTCCTGCCGGTGCTTATGAGCCGAGCTTTGAACCAATATCTAAGAAGATAACTGTATGTAGACGTAAAACTCAATCATCAGTGTACCGACTATCTTAAAGAGATACATCACCTGTTCTGAAGAGGTCAACTTTTAATTTCGCCCCACTGCTTGGGTTTGACGCAATCGTGTTAAATGGTAGAAATACACTTGTCTTGACCAAAACTACGAGCATCCTACATGTAAACACGATTCAGATATAATTTTGTCTTGCAGGCCGAGCTTACGTAAACGGAGAGCTGATCTATACTCTGCACAAGCTCAAAATGATAGCTCCTCCAGGATATAAGTTCGTGGAAGCCCTAAACTATATCATTTACCTTCCAGTCACAAAATGAACGAAAAGTAGGGCTATCTTTGTGCAACTAGTCAACGAGCGAATAGATATGGTCTATTTTAGAGACGGGAAAATACTATTAAGGTTACATTTGAAACGTGTAAGTGATGGTGCTTGTAAAATATTAAAAAATAACTCTCTTCAGCACGTTACAATGAGAGTAGAACGGTGGAAAAGTTGACATCTAATGATAACCTGATATACTTTACAAAATAATAGATGACTATTATTGATATATTGAATGTTGGAAACTCTGTAATCTTCAACACGGCTATAATCAGCTTCAATCATCATTCCTACGTTTTGTATATCCCTGGATTATTAACTAACGGGAACGAGCTCAGGATATCTACTCAATGCGTAAGATTATACACACTACCTCAATATTATCTTCTACATATCAGAATACATATTCTGTAAATAGAATATTTTTGGAGTACTTGAAGAATCACCAATTACGGAATAGGCTATCTCTTTTCAAGAATCGTCTACGAGATTAACATTGTAGTTATTTATCATTCTAGAGATGTAGGTATTTCAATTCCGCTTGAAAACTATCCAACTATACGGTATGTAAATGCTGGATTGAGGTTAGAAGAAGTGGATTTTCATGCCACTTCAGGCATCTTTGATGTATGCATCAATATAAAACAGGGGCTATTACTGGTTCAATCAACGACAGACAGTAATGCCCTACAAAATTGCACCTCCTAATATAAAAACACCTTCAAGAATCGAGCTGAGTAAAATATCATGGCTTGTTCCTCATATCAAGAATGATATTAATAAACTTAATTAGTTCAATTTCATCATAATCATATTATAAATTATATCAAGAACAGTGGTTAGATAGATATATTAAGATATAGTGGGAAGATGATCTAAAGCATGACTAACTTGTGTAATCACTTTCCCACTCAGCTACAAGTTGAGTGATGAGAGTTGTCAAGTAGAATGACTAATATTTTCAGAATAAGGGAGGTATTGTTTGAGCGTGGAGAAGGAATTAAGAAAAGGGGGACAGGATCGTGGTAGACGATAGGTCTGAGGGTGGAGATATCAAGATACGGCCCACATTACGTAAGGTGCATAAGGTTCTCTTGTGTCCTTGTATCCCCATGACGCTTAGTTGGAGAGCTCCCGTATACAGTGCCTCTTATGGAAAATGTCCAGTGCACGTAAGGTCTTCTATGTGTCCCATTATCACTTTTTTATAAATGCTCTCGTATATTCTGGTTGGGCTGTAACGGAGAGGACCAGGTTTTAATCCGGGTTTGATGTACTAAAAGTGGTTTTCCCTAAATGCTTTTCAACTATTCCTTCTCACAAATGTGATTTTAATTCCTCTAAAGTCTACCTTCTCCAACTCTACTTTATAAGCGTAAAATAAGTTCATATAGTCCAAACGAGTACGTAATGTGAGGTGATATGCAGATGTAATTTTTGATAGATATTATCACTACTGATAAAATAGTAAATGTTGGCGAAAAAAAAATCTGTATTCTCCAAAGGGCTCATATTATGAAAATTAAGCTGTAACCAGACAGATTTCCTTTAAATTTGGAATTCTTGAATATTTCTATAACGTAAAAGAAAATGATAACATATGGTGCAGTAAATACCAAAATTGATGTGTGAAAGAATAAAATAGCTCTGTGTTCCAATGCCAATAGGCGTCTCTAAAAATATGTGTTTGTGGTAACAGTGTTTTCTAAAAATGAACCTAAATTCATACCGAGCTATAATTTATATTAGATATGTAAAATTAAGGACACTCTACATACAAATAAAACGTTAGAGAAG
Organism: Timema poppense; assembly: GCA_902141375.1. Classification (NCBI taxonomy): domain Eukaryota; kingdom Metazoa; phylum Arthropoda; class Insecta; order Phasmatodea; family Timematidae; genus Timema; species Timema poppense. The sequence continues at coordinate 45,380 of CABFOV010004254.1, forward strand.
ATACTTTTTTATTAAAGCAAAATCCCAACTATTAATGTTTTTCTTTATTCAAAATGGGCCATTAAATTTCATTACCCCACCCCACTACATCACACTATCCCTATTGGGATACATGCAGATTAATCATACTCATGAATTAGGGATGTGGAAGGGATAATTTTGAAGAAGTGTATTTGATTTTGGGAGTGAAATAAAGAGAGAAAGAGAGAGAGATAAGAGCGCAAAAGAAAGAAAAATAAGAAATAGAGAGAGTAAAGACCCAAAAAGAGCGAAAAAGAAAATGAAGTCAAAGAGATATAGAAAGATAAAACAAATAACATAAGTATAGACGAAAGGAAATAGATAAAAAATATGAAGGATAGAGATTAAGAAAGAAGTATTGAGCGAGAGAGAAAGAACGGGATATAAAAAGAGAGCAAAAGAGGGATACAAATAGAAAGAGATAAAGATTGCTGAAAAGAAAGAGATCAATATAGTTTAAAGTTAGAGAAATAAAAAAGAGAGAAAGAAAGTAGAAGAAAACGAAAGAGAGAACGAGAACATTGACAAGACATCTTGTGAATGTGGGGAATGTCAGGCCTCCACCGTGGTTCGAATTCCACTTTAAACTGTAGGTCCTCCATTTCATCTCATTATCACCCAACCATTACACATTAGCGTAAGTGCGTATAACCCGAACGGGTAGTAAGACGTGGTGCTAATAATAATAATAATAAATAATAATAATAATAATAATAAAACGAGAACACGTGTGTTTGTGCGTGTTTCTGTGTACGTGCATGTGTGTCTGTGCGTTTGTTTGCGCTTGTTTATGTGCATGCGTGTGTGTGTGTATCTGTGTGTACGTGTGCACGTGTGTAAAACCATTACAAATAATCATTAGCTTACACACTCAGGATTCAAGCCCCAGCCCATCACTAGCAAACCAGTTTATATGAACGTAATCAACGATTTGGGTAGTTTTATCACTCAATTAATTCATAAAGTAGAGAACAAATTAATAAATAATAGTTAAAATATATAATAAATAAAAATATTAAGTCAAGTTTTTTTAAAAGTCTTTAAATAGGCATTGTTCTAGTACATCCCACTTTCTTTCACGGCACGTCTTACTACCTGGTAAGGCTGTCCGAATATGTACAGTAATGGGGTAGGGATAAGGAAGGCAGAATGGAGAGAAAATGCATGTAGGCCTATAGGATATTTGCAGTGTGGAAGTGTAGCAAAGCCTCTAGGAATTTTTTATTCCACCTGGAATTTTAGCCCCAAGCTCTCCATCATAAGTGACCCGTACTATCGTGAGAATGACGCCTTATACCTTACAACCACCGATAGGGGTCTGACCAAATGAATCGATATAGCCTTCATTAAATAACGCCTTAAAGATTATTTTTTCAAATTATAGCAAAAATGATTTCAGAATAGGGCTTTTTAATAACTTTCAAAAAACGTATTACCTTGCTCATAAACAATTATTTTTGTGCCATTGTTAATATTTTGGAGAAAAATTTAAACCCTTTCCAAAATGTTTATATTTGGTCCTTAATATATGGAGACAGACATATCACGAAAAGTCGCGTGCTATTATGAAGGATAAATATAATGCACACGTCTTTACCTAAAGCTTTAAAGCCATTTTTTTTCAACCAGTGTGCCGTGAAGGGTCAGCAAGTG
>CABFOV010004255.1:0-19147 GCA_902141375.1 Timema poppense
ATAATAATAATAATAATAATAATAATAGTAGTAATAATAATAATAATAATAATAATAATAATAATAATAATAATAATAATAATAATGCAGCTCTTCACAATCGTACCTCAACTATTGTGGCTCCCCAAGGCCATGTAATTGGCCACCCGTGCTTTATAGCATTTTATCATAATTTCGTAAGATTTGTCAGCTTTGGATTTTTTCGATTTTTTTAGTTTGTTAATACTATCATCATAATCATTATTTTCATCAGCGTAATCCCCCTCATCCACTTGTGTGTTAGATGCAATGTGACTACTTGATATATTCATCCTAGGCGTGTTTTTGTCATTTAAAAAGCGTAAATATTGTAGATCCCGCCATGGATTCTTCTTTCCATGAATACCCATCTCTGAGTTGCCGGATTCACACATGAAGCTACGCTACGCTATACTAGGTTTTAAGATCGCTAGTCAAGTATTTAAACGGACAAGTTCACACATCACGCTACGCCGTGCGATCAAAATCGTGGACCGGGCAATCTTTATTCTACATCTCCCATCTTGAGCAATCTTACGTTGCGCATGCGCATAACGCAGGTTGGGCTCCGTGTTGAACAGACGCAGTGCTGGTTAGGCGAAAATAACTAAAGAAGTGTTTTTAGTTTTGTTTTCAGTTTGTTTCACGTGTATTTATGTAATATTATATTTAGGTTTTATATTTAATAACTGTGGTTATATTAAAATGGAAGTGTACTATCACCTGAACTCAAAACATTTTAGATGTGCATTTTTCTGTGACGCTGAGAAATAAATTTATAAAAAATTTAAGATTTTTTCTTAAGAATCACGTCTTACTACCCGTTATAGCTATACGCCTATGTTCTAACTACTCTAATGTGTTAGGATTGAGGAAGGTTGAATTTAGAGGAATTGTACCCACACTTGCACGGAGGTAGAGTGGAAAACCATTTAGAAACAGTCACCCTTAGTACAACCGATCAGAATCGAACCTCGATCTCCCCGTCATCAATATCCCAGTATGTTGCGAGAGTGACGCATTAGACCCCGCGGCCACCGAAGCGAGTGTAAGGAAGTTAGTATATTATCTGTTTAGTATAAAAAATCAACTATACGATCAGCAAATAGTTTTGGTGCTATAAATAATTACCTGGATTATAAAAGGAAACATATGCCCCATGGGCGATGTAAGAGGTAGCGTTAAATATTTTTCAGTTTACTTGTTGATGTACATCTCAACATAGAGTAAAACATACAAATAAATTAAAAGCACAAACCATTATATTACTTATATTATTTAACAGCCATGTTGTGGGTGCGAGTGGGAGTGCTAGCAAATAAAATTATCATTAGATTATTTTAATTATTTTATCTATACTAATAAAATGAATAGTGTGTGTTTGTCTGACATGAGCCCTGTACGATATCTTATGCACGCAGATATGTGAAATTTAAAAATTAATAGCCCCCGTGGACGAAAATAAGCACCTCGAGGCCGGAATTTTACAATTTGAATTTGATTTATTTTCAATTAGTTGAAAACTGGACCAGAAGAAATAAAATGAAAATATTTTTGATTTTAGTAAATATAATGATTTAAAAAAAATATATTTACATATCTGGTCTATAGCAGACCCGACTTTAGTAACACATTCAACCACCCAGCGCTGTAGTCCCTATGCGAGTGGGAAAAGATAAATGGAAAACTGTCATTACTTTATTGGAACGTATTTAAATAACTGGATTAAAAAAAAAGTGAATATTTTTTCCAAAACGGGAAATTTTCCGTGAAACTGTTCCGTGTCGCATTTCTTGACGAGAGCAGACGCGCGCGCACATTAATCCATCATGACGGAATGTGGACCTTGAAATGATGCTACAGCGCGCGCTAGTAGTGAACATCTCAACAACGCGAGAGAACACTTGGATGGTAGGAAGTTATCACGATAAAAGGGTTATCTTAGAGTGTATTCATATTTATCATAGCCACGGCCCGGATAATGATGACATGTCATCTTTTCCTGGTACATCAGAGACAATGCTCACTTGAATATAGGCTACATTGTTCGTGATCCCCTGGTTGTGCTAATGAAGATTGTATACGTCATTTTTTTGTCATTTTATTATTATTATTATTATTATTATTATTAGCACCGCGTCTTACTACCCGTTCGGGTTATACGCACTTACGCTAATGTGTAATGGTAGGGTGATTGTGAGATGAAATGAAGGACCTACAGTTTAACGTGGAATCCGAACCACGGTGGAGGCCTGGCATTCCCCACATTCACAAGATGTCTTGTCAGAGGTGAAGGAAGGGTTTGGTAATCAGATAAATCCTCGCCGGGACCGAGGTTTGAACCCCGGCCGCCAGCACAGAAGTCTGACACCTTACCCCTAGACCAGCAGGTCACCTTGTGTCATTTTGGAATCTAAAGTAATATTTCCTTCGTTTGTGTAATGTTTTGGTCAATTTTTTATTCTTTTTTAGTCATTTTTAAGCACTCATTTTTAATAAGTATATTTTTAAATACTAACAATATTTTATAAATCTGTAAATGCTCAAACATAATATTTTTCATCACACGGATGTCTAAATAAGAAGATTATGTATTACGTAGGCAATTAATTTTGTATTCTATTTTCTTGTTTGGTTGTTAAATAAACATTCCTGGCGAGACACTGCAACTAAGCTCGAGAGGGTTGCGTAACTTTTAAAGCAGATATTTGTACATTAATTTTATAGTTAGCTGAATCCGAATCTTAAGTTGTTAAAAACTGTTCATTGCATGTGTAAAGTGCGTGTTGGATTTTAACAGCCCATTTTTGAAAATATGAAGTCATTTTTTAGAATTTTTAAATTATTTCCTAGTTTATATACAGATAATTTCTAGGCCATCAAAATCGGGGCTCTGAAAATAATTCAACTAACTTATTAGTAGTAATGTATACAGTGCTCGAAATGGGAAATTTTAATAACCGTAACTGTAACAACTAACAACCAATTATTCTTTAATCTATTTTACAGCATGAAATTATTACATAGGTAGAACCTATTGCATTGTTTATAGGCTACACACGTCAATAAGTTGGATGCTAAGCCATGCCGTTTAATTGAATTTCAGTAATATATAATAATAACACATGCAGTTTACTATATTAATCTAATTCATTGATAAATACACTTAATTAATATTGATTTGTATTGAAACAAAAAATACACTGCCGCAGTAAAACGATATACAACATTTAACTATGTAGGCTGGCAATGGTCTAAAACCATATAATATTCATTATTAATTAAAATAATTTATAATCAATTTCAAAACTAATTTTTTTCACCATAAGAATTAATAATTACATCTTGTTGGCATTAAAATATAAACATTACATTGTTGTTAGCATTGTTGTTTATAATCTTTTTCATTATTGTAAAAAATAGGATACTTGAAACATCGAAACGGATGCCTATCATTTGTGGGGAAAATATTAAACTGAAATTAATTGCATCACAATTGAGAGAAATATGAACATTCCCCAATCACTTATTGTCAAGTAAAAAGGAGTTTCATCCAACAAAATGTTTCTACAAGAGAGGAAAAATATGACACCAGAAAATTTGCAAAATTCTTTATTTTACATTGTTATGAAAAGTTATGAAAAGTTATGAAAACGTTAAGAATTATTATTATTAGTAGTAGTAGTAGTAGTAGTAGTAGTCCATGTGAACATGTTTGTTTCAATATAAAATATTTTGTAACAAATATTTAATTAAAATGGCAAAAACAACCAGATATTATATTTTTTAGTGTAAAATCCTTTCTCATCATCATCATCATCATCATCATCATCATCATCATCATCATCATCATCATCATCATCAAGTGTTTCGAGTCTGTAGCCGGGTCAGTTTAGTAAAATGCCCAAACGGGAACAACCCCTTTCACACCCGCGGACTCCCAAGGTACATACCCCCACCACCGTTTTACCCCTTTGCGCCCTACTATTCTCGTTTATACCCTACTCTTGTCAGAGGTGAAGGAAGGGTTTGGCAATCAGATAAATCTGTGCCGGTACCGAGGATTGAACCCCGGATGCCAGCATAGAAGTCTAACACCTTTCCCCTAGACCACCAGGTCACCTCTCTTCCTCTATACTTTCACCATTTCCCCCCCGTTAATTTCTTCCATTCTTCTCCTCTCACTTGAACACTTTCTGTTATCTGCCCCTCCCGTCTCTTTCTTGGCCTCCCTTGCGGTCTTTTTCCTACATACTTCATTTCCAACGCTGTCAGAGTGATACAGTTTGACAACAAAAAGTTCTCAAAACGTAACGACTGCATCGAGTGCTCTAGTTAGAACTTAATACCAATCTAAACTAATCAGGTGAATATTCCGGTATTCTAATACTCCCTCGTGCTAAGGAATATATACATATAGGCTCTTATTATGGATCTAGGCGTCAGGGTAGAGTCCTGTATCCTATTCCTTCCAGTACAATGGAATATTTACATAACTATGTTGTTAATCTATAACATAGATGGCGAGACTTTTCCGACCAAAGTGCCACTTAGGGACTACAAGAATTTAGAACTAGTTTATTGTGTCGCCTCTTATTTAAATTTTTTAACGATTAATTAAAAATCCAAAATCGTTGAATATTATTAAATGTGAAGAACAATAAATAAAATTGTAAATATTTTAATAATTACTAGATTTTAAAGATTTTTTTAATTATCAAAGGGAGTGTTTTAGACAATATTAATGTAACTAACTTAAAGGTGGAGTACAATAAATATATATAAATGTTTATATCAAAAATATATATAAACTTTTTGATTATAGTTTGAAGCATGTTGTATTTTGCTAGACAATATATTTATGTTCGGTTGTTGTGTTCAATGGCACTCAAGACTTTCTAACTGTTGGCTGACTACACAAATCTCATTGTGGCATGTGAATGACAACGTAATTGAAATATTATTGACTTCAAAAAATAACACTTAATTAAGAAAAGTTTTATATAGGGTTTTTTTTCATGTTGGCATGCCACTCAAATATTGATCGCGTGTCATAGATTTTCCATCCCGGATCTAGAACATTGCCTTGCCTTCCCGTACAAAATAGATTGACATACCTAGTCCATCGGGCATGATGATCCAATCCACGGAACAAGATAGTATCCCATGCTGCAGCAACACAGGCTTCTTGCCTGGTCTGGGAGGGGACAATCCGCTCCCGGGGATGCGGTGCAGTGTGAGAATGTAGCCATCCTCCGTCAGAATGCGGTGCGTCTCTACGGGGTACCCGTGTAGCTGGATGATCTGTGGCTGCAACCAACAATATCTTACTCATGTGGGTGATGGAGAGAGGGCATCACTAGGCAACACGCATTACAAGTAAAAAATATAATAAATAATAGTAAAAATTCAAATTTATATTATAATAAAAATAATGATTGTTGGGGGTGAGAGTGGAGGAAATTTTCAAGGGATGAATTTCAGCACGCACTACAATTTAAAAATAATAAAAATAACTAATCATGGGGGAGGGGGGGATCACCAAGGTGGAGAAGGGTAGCCGGAGGTCGTAGAGGAAATGGGACCTGATTTGCATATCCAAACGAGAAAATGAGGTCATCAAACCAGTTCAAACAAGTTCAAAACTGTTACCGTAAAAACTGTTGTGGCAAGGAGATAAAAGGAAGCAAAGAGGAATAAATTGCTTGACTTTACAAGAAAATGCGGTCATCAAAACAACTCTATCAAGCTCAAATGCGGTGGTATTTACATCAGAAATATAGTTAAGAGTTTCAAGAAACAAAAAACTGGTGTGGCAGGGATAGAATGGGGATTTAACGCCTTGGAGTTTGGGTGTTGGGTTATTTAGAATTTCCACATCCTGCAGTAAGTTATAGGGGAGGTTATCTCGAATTTACATGGTCATACACGTAGATACATGTTCAAACTTGTGTAGATAAGAAGTTAGAAATATTTGCAACAATCTTCAACCAATCAGTTTCTTTAAGTCTAAGCTGTACAGACTATTTAGGTCTGAATTATTCAATCTCTTAAATTTAGGCTTAAGATTTTTTTAATGAGCCTATTATATCCCAATCCAGAACATTACACAGTATTGTACTAATAACACCACTTAGACATCTTGTGAATGTGGGGAATGCCAGGCCTCTACCGTGGTTCGGATCCCACGTTAAACTGTAGGTCCTCCATTTCATCTCACAATCACCCTACCATTACACATTAGCGTAAGTGCGTATAACCCGAACGGGTAGTAAGACGCGGTGCTAATAATAATAATAATAATAACACCACTTAAATATTTGTTTCAAAATACTTAGTTTTTTTTAGTTATTTCATAACTTGTTCAAAAGATCTTGAAATTATTTCGTCAAATTGTTTGTAATGCTCTAAGAGTGCTCTCTCGGTTGGTCTAAGCGACGAAAGAGCGCGCGAACAGTTTCATGAGGCGATCTTTCTGGCTCGGACGTGCTCGCTCGAACGAGAGGTTTTATCAAAGGATTCGTTCATTCGGTGCAAGTACCTACAGGTTTGCCTACCTACTAGGAAAAAAATTTTGGACGGAGATCAAACATTGATCGGAATAATGATTTGTACCTGCAACTAACAGATAATTAAAAAAGTATAGATGTCTTTGGGGCTCTTCTTGGGGATAGTACAAAACTAATTCAATAAACTAAGATGCCTGGAATGCCATTGGAAACATTAAGAAATATCGAATTGATGGGGGTAAGAAGAAAATAGAATCACTTTTAACATCCAAACCGATGAGAACGGCAAAAAAGAAAGAAAAAAGTATGCTACCAAAAACTGGCAGTGGGGCATATAAGTCGAAATGGTTTGTCTACGCCACTTTGCAATTTTTTATTTGACGAGTATAAACTAAGTGGGAAGGCACTAATAACTGGGCATTCACTCTTTATGTCTAATTCTGCGTTCACGACAAGCATTATCTAGCATTTTCTCGCATTCGCGGTTAAATGACTTGCTCTTTTGATGTAAACGAGCTAGCAGGAGTTTACTCGATGGTCATTTCCACTAAACGAGCGTGAACGAATGCTCTTGTGCATGCTCTGTGTTCTTGTTCGTTTAGTTAAATCCACCTTAACACGAGAGTGATGCATTAGACATGCTGTATAAAACTTCAAATAAATTATAGAGACATTCTCTTTTCAAAAATTTGCCAGGAAAATATCACTCCAAAAGAACTTCCAGAAACATTTTACTACAAAAAAAATCCAAGTGAATATCACTAATCACAGAATGGCTTTTAAAGGCATCCTAATTTTGAAAGAAATATTCGCAGAGGGTCACTAAAAATAGCTTCCAAAGTAATTAAATTTTCAAAATTGTGTTGGGGAAAGAATAATTTAAATAGCTTTTACAGGCATATAATAAAAAAAATCCAGCTAAGAACCATTTCAAATATCTACTAGGGGCAGACAATAAAAATATATAATCCAAGGGAAGACAACTTTAAGAGGCATTTAATTTTTAGAAAGAAAAAAAATTAGCTGAAGAACACTCGAAATAACTTCTAGGGAATGTCAAATTTCAAAAACTTCTGAGTGAGGAGCACTTTAAATAGATTCTAGCTAATATAATTTATAAGAAAATTCAAGTGACCACTTCATAAAGTAGCTTTTAGAATCATCAAAATTTGCAAAAATTTGTCAAGGGTGGACTACTCCAAATAGCTTCTAGGAGTATCAACATTTCAAAACATTTCGGGGGAAGGGCAATTTTAAATACCTGTTTTAAGAGTATGAGTTCCAAAAATTCTCCAAACGAGGACCCCTTTAAAGAGCTTTTAGAAGCATCCCATTTTCTAAAATTAGTTGTAAGAAAGGAGGGTAGAAATTATCTAAAAAACTTTTGTTACTTCCCCCTCATACCTTCAATCATAAATAAAGCTCCCCACTGCCAGTGGCGTCACGTAAGGCCAAGGGTGACAGGAAAAAAGCACAAACGATAAAAGCGCACATGAAAATTCCACACAGAAAAAAACCCCACGCTCATAAGTACTCACAGGAAAAATGCTCACACGGAAAAATGCCCACATGGAAAAAAGTCCATACGAAAACTGCCCGCACGAAAAATTGCTCACACAAAAAATTCTCACATGTAAAATTGCCCACATGAAAAAAATTATAAATCAAGGTTAATTTTTATTGGAATGCAAGTTTGATTGGGGTTTTGCATGACTAACCTTTTAGTTTCCACTTGCAAAGTGCGCATTTGATTTATTCTTGTGCATTCACTTTTTTGGGTATTTTTGTTAATTTAAAGTAATTTTTTGGAATTGTTAGTGTTATTTTATGGATAAATTTTGACACATTTTAGGTCATCAAAGTTCTGACCCTAGAACAACAACATAACCAATGTTTACAAGTGCTTAGGGTTCAAATAAAATACAAAAATACGAGGGTCATCTATAAAGTAAAGTTACAACATTTATTTAGGATCTAAAAATGCTTGTATTTGATTGAAATTCACAGAATACTTCATAAATATATTAATCTATTTTTCAACTTAATCGCCGTCGAGATCGAGACATTTCTGTAGTCGGGGCACCAGCTTTTGTATGCCAGTGTCATAGACCTCCGCTGCCAACTCTTTCAGCCACTTTTTCACAGCTTCCTCCACCTCCTGATTGTTGGAAAAACGTTTCCCACCAAAAAACTCCTTTAGTTTAGTGAAAAGGTGATAGTCCGAAGGCGCCAAGTCGGGTGAATAGGGTGGGTGGGTGACAATATCCCATCCAAACGATGTCAGCAGCTCCTGTGAAACTCGCGCGGTGTGGAGCCTGGCGTTGTCGTGCAGGAGGCTGACTCCCCGGATCAGAATTCCCCTTCTGCGGTTCTGAATGGCTCTTCTGAGGTTTTTTTGTGGGTATTGCAGTAAGCCTCTACATTAATAGTAGTCCCTTTAGGAATAAAATCTACCAAAAGGACCCCCTTACGGTCCCAAAAAACAGATGCCATGACTTTTCTGGCTGAATGGGTTGTCTTGAACATTTTGGTGGCTGGGGAAGATGAATGACGCCACTGAAATGATTGTATTATGGATTCTGGGGTGTAGTTACACACCCACGTCTCATCCCCCGTCACGTTAGAGTCCAGAAAAGCTTCTCCCTCCTGTGCAAAACAATCCAAAAATTCATGCGCGGCGATCACGCGATTTTGACGGTGTTCCGGTGTGAGCATTCTGGGCACCCATCTCGCACACAATTTCTTGTAACCAAGTTTTTCCAACACAATATCAACAAGGAGACTTCGAAAATTGTCGGGAAATTTTTCGTGAAGGTTGTCAAGCGTCACACGGCAGTTATTTTGCACATGTTCAATTTTTTGCACAAGTTCGTCAGAAATCACTGATGGTCTCCAACTCCTTACCTCGTCATGAGTATCAATACGGCCTTCTATGAACGACCTAACCCACTTCGTGACATGTTGTCGATTCATTACATCACTACCATAAACTTACATGAGCTTCCGATGGATATTCGCGGCGGTATTGTTCTGCATAGTCAAAAAACGGATGACCGCGCGGATCTCACACGGACAGGAGGTGGCGGGAACGCGCGACGACCTCTCCATCGGAAGAATTTACTGTTACTGAAAAAAATGGCCTACAAACACGCGGGACCAAACAAACTGACCGTTAAGATCCCCCCTACATGCCAGCTGCACCAAATTTGAAACAAAAAATTTTCCCCGGCTTCAGGAGAGCCCTTGTAACCTTACTTTTTGGATGACCCACGTATTTCAAAATAGAGCTATATTTAATGGCTACTATACATTTAAGTTGGCTCTACATGGTGGTGTAGTTTAATAAATAGGATGCTTAATACATAAGCTAGAGATTATTAGATTATTACTCTAAAAAATGTAAACTGGAAGTCGACAATTTAATACGAAGTGTTGACCCTTGGGGACCCAATATCAATATTTTTACTTTATCGCTGCCTTAAGTTAGTGCAAGTATTGTGATCATAAAAAAATTGAGCTCAAGATGTTGATGAATGTCGACGTTTCACAATCCTCCGAATCCAAAAATGTTGGTTTCGTAATGCCGTCTGTCTGTCAGTCTGTACCTCAGGCTAGAGCCTAAACCATTTTATCGATTGGGCTAGGACTCGGTATCTAGGGTTTTCATACGATTACCCCGAGGAAATTTGGGAATTGGATATCTAACCCTAAAATTAAGGGTAAATTCCTTAAGGGCAGAAAGAGAAAAAAATCGATTTTATCCCAATTGGCTTTAATGATTTTGATTAAATTTCATTTCTAAATTTCGATCAATAATACAAACTAAATGAATAGCCTCAATTTTTCGTCAAAATGACTAAGTATTCCGGTCTGATGCGTAAATTATAATTGATCAAGAATCGGTTATAACGATTTTGAATAAAGTTCGCATCTAGGCGTTGATTAAGATTAGAAACAAAATTGATTTTTTTCATTTTCCCATCATCCTCACAGAAGCAAAAATGTTTTATATCTCCTCAACTATTAGAGATACTAAATAACTTATCCCCGTACAATTTTAGTACTATTAAAAGTAAAAAACTTTCATATGAAATATATTTTTATAAAACCAATAGTTTCTGAATTATTGTCAAATAATATCAATATAATTTTGTGAGCTTTAGTTGTGAAGATATACTTAAGTTCAAACACAATAATTCTCTAATGCCATAGAGTAAGCAAATAAGTAAGTCTGTCAAGAAGCTGATGTTTTTCCTTTAACCTCTTGGGTGTTTGTACAGCACAGGGGTGGATCCAGGATTTTCGAGAGGGTGGGAGGGACGAGGGTGCTCTCATCTCAATCGAGTTGGGGGTGGGGGCTTCAGGAAATTTTGACATAAAAATACTTCAAACTTTGAGAGAAAATCTTTGAGTAATTTTTCAGTGTAACGCTAAGTTTGAGAATAATCCTCTAATGAAGGGTATAACACGAAATTTGCGATTAGTATTGCAATTTATTAAAAACAAATAATAACATATTTAGTGATTATTAAGAGAGAAATAAGTTTACACATTATAACAATTAACACGTTATGTGTGTGGTATTATTCAAAGATTTTGTTTAAAGTACGTTATTTAAAAATAAATTATTGTAAAGATATTTATTTATTATTTATCATTGAAAGAGTAATAAAAATTATAAAATAAATCTAAACATTAACAATATTTGTGCACCAAGGTGAGATGCACACAACTTAGATTTGAGTAGTTTTATTAATGCCAATTTTTGCTATTTTAATACTTAAGTATTAATAATAAGTACCGTATATCAATCATTTAATAATGTTACCAATAACAATTTAAAAAAACTGGTTAGTGAAATAGTATTACGTGACATTAAAACTAGTAGGTACTTTAAAATTGATTTAATTGGTTTAATTTCTTGAAAGGCGTAGCGCTCCCCCCACGCTCCATTCCTGGATCTACCTCTGTTACAGCAATGAGTTATCTCTCTAATTTTATACCCAATAGTCAATAATTACCTATTTTAATGGTCAAAATTGATAAAAGAGAAATTTAATAGCAATGCGATAACCATAAGATGTGCATACCCTAATAAAATGTCGAATATTTTAACCGGCTGTCAAAATTTTAATAAGAAGTATTGACCCATGGAGACCCAATATTAAATTTTTTTATTGGTCTAAATATACAAATGAAGACGTTAATTCTTTAGAAATAAAATTATAAAATTTATAGCCGTGAGTCAAAAATATTGTTTGTAATTATAGCACAATTTGTTCACGGGTTCGCTAGTGTATATTATATTACGAATTTTGTCTAAATATCTACATTTTCAAACACTAGAGCGAGAAAGTCCGTGAGGAGTTTCGTACAATTTATTTTTGTAGTGATATACATACCATAGATACCAATTTGGAACCAAATCGTTAGAGCCGCTTTCAAAATATTTCAAATTTTCTAAAATTACTCATCAGCCCTTCAATTAATTTTTACCCCAAAAACAAATATAAGGTGTTAATATTTGGGAGGTTAAACATAGTTTATACATCAACTTCAATCAAAATCGTTAAAGCCATTTTCGAAATTGGAATTCAAAAAAAGCACTCATCATCCTTAATTTGAGGGCTAGGGTGAAGAAAAAAAAAAACTGAGGTATAAACTTGTAAACTTGAGCACATACATAGAGAAACAAACAATGATAATGACAGAATTGTAAAATGCAGTTTTTTTCCTTGTTTAAATTTTTAATTTCAATTTCGATTTTTTCACGATTACAATACTTTCTCTTTTGATAAGAAATTAAAAATGAATGGGGTCATTTGTCTCAATGGACATTTTTTCGTGTGTGAACTTTAGTTTTGTTTTTTTCATAGGCACTTTTCGCGTGAGCATTTTTTGTTTGAACAGTTTTCATTTGGGCATTTTTCCTTGTGAGCATTTTTCCGTGTGGACATTTTTCCGTGTGGGCCTTTATGGCTGTGGGTTTTTTTCTGTGCGGAGTTTTCGTGTGCGTTTCTTTCACTTGCGTTTTTTTCCTAGAATCCAGGGCAAGTAAGGCAAGCACTGCTTGCCTTTGATTGACAATATGTCATTATTTTATTTAATGTTTGCAAAAATATTCTCCTGGTAATAATTTAAACCATCAGTAGGTTTGAAAAAAAAATCCCACACATGGCAGTGACCGTAACATGCATGCAAGACGTGCACTAGTCCATCTAATGGGGGTTGAAAGTCAGTATTTGTCCGACTTTCTTCACATTGCTATAGAGTCTAGATAGTGTAGTTCTTATTTGTGACGTCATAAGTTTTCAGAGGGGCGAAAAGGGGGAAGAGCTGCGGATGTCAGGTAAAAATGCAAGCAGACGAGCTACGACTTTTATTGCCCGAAAGGTGACGAATAGAACCGAGGTCACTATCTCTCTTTTCCCCTTTCACAACATATGGGAATGGCATGGCATGAAAGGGGAAATTAATATATTGTCAAGGTACCCGTGCCTACAAGTTTTGTCGTGTGTACCGGGTCTTAGAGTTTTGTGCCATATCCTTTATCTATGGTTTTGTGGAGTTTATTGTAGCAGGTGCTTTTGTTTTGATGTGTGTATCAGCGAAATCTAACAAACGAAAGTTTATAAGTATATGTCTATAATAAGTAATAACACAATAATGTAAATCAAAGAATGACGCCCAAAGTCATAACTATCATTAAAAAAACTCCAAATATTTTCTTGAAGCTTTTAAAAAAAAAGGACCTCCCCTCTTAAGCTTGAAGGCACCCCTTCCAAGCTTGCCTAAGAGTTTTTGTCAAGAGACGCTACTGCCCACTACTGTATTAAATAACAATGTTCTTATTTCTTGGGGTTTATTAGTATTTCTTAACATTATGTCATAGACTTACTATTTCGAACCCCCACCCTCCCAAATTAAATTTTCCCTTTATTCATGATGCTAATCATTTCAGACTGATATCAAACATTGTTGGGAATAATGATTTGTTCCTACAACTTATAGAACATTATAAAGAGTAGACTTAGTTTGAACCCTACTTGGGGAGAATACCAAAATAATTCAATAAAATAAAATGCCTGTATTGCTAGTGGAAACTTTTGAAATGTCGAGTTGATGGAGATAAGAAGAAAATATAATCACTCCTATGATTTTAACCTACGAGAACGGCAAAAAAGCACGGTACTGTAAACTGGCAGTGGGGCATATAAGTCGAAATGGTTTGTCTACACCACTGTGCCATTTTGACTGGATGAGTATAAACCAAATGAGAAGGAATGAAAAGAGAGCATTCACTTGTTTGCGTACACGACAAACATTCGCTCGCATTCGATGTTCTACGGTTCTCTTTTGGTGTAAACAAGCTATTAGCAGTTTTATCGATGGTCATTTCCACTAAACGAACGTGAAAGAATGATCTTGCTCTATATTCTTGTTCGTTTGGTATAAGCCCACCTTTAAATGATTAAATCCATACAACTAATTAGTTAACGAGCCTATATTAAATGGTAAACCTTTAAAAATGCATTTATTAACCCATTGCCAATCTTTAAAAGTGTATATATCAAGTAATCCAACCAGTAGCAAATACAGTAGCACGTTTCCTACTTTGTGTTTTTTATTTGGTCAAGATATCAGTGGATATGTAAACTGAACTTTTTTTTAGAAATGTATATCTACACTAAATAATATGGCCTATGAAGATGGAATTTAGATAAAACGCATTATGTACGTGATGGAAGAGTGGTAAAAAATTAGGGGGGAAAAAATACATAGGGTGTTTCAGTGAAAGCGTGCAAAAACAGGACATAAGGGATGCTCTACCGATCATTTTGAGACAGGGACGTGTGGTCTGTGAATCCAGCTAAGTGGAAAATGGGCCTAAACATGTCAACACTGTTACAAATGTCCGGTTTACTTACAGCTAATCATTACATGTAATATATTTACATTTAGTTGTAACATTACGGACAGGAATTACTGTACAGTATACTATATCATTGACAAACCGGAGGAAACTACCATCTCGTACCTCACAACAGTTGCTCAAAATGAGGGCCACCAACCCCAATGAAAGCATGACATCGGCGCGCGAGATTCTGCCGCACCCGTTAAAATATCCTGAGCGTGTTGCGAATCACATCACAGGCGACCACAATCCTGGCGGCCAATTCCAAGTCTGTGTCCACCGGGGTCTCACACACAAGTGAGTTGATATATCCCCATAAGAAATAGCCCTCAAGCCCTCCCCCACATGTTTAGGCCCTTATCCCCCTTAGCTGGCTCGGCACACCCCACGTTCCCCATCTCAGAATGTTCGGTAGAGCATCTCCAGTGTCCTGTTTAATGTTTGCACGCTTTCACTGAAACATCCTGTATATATATATAGTCAGGATTGGAACTTAAACTTAATTTCAACGATTTATATAGATTTGTGATAGTGATGCCTTGTGTACTTGATATCATCGCTGAGGGAACTGCATGGTTATTGCTGTAATAGGGATTCGGGAAAGAGTTTTGTCATTCTCTCGCTATCATGTGATCAATCTCCCCTAAAATATAAATCAAATTTCGTAACGCTGGTTAGTTGAGGGTCGAGGCTGCCAGTAGCTCCTTCTTACCCCAGCACACCACATTTAGACCTGAGCGCGAGTAGTTTGGAAACCAATAACTGAGAGAGAGATAGGGCGAAGATAAAGCATTTTCTTCATAAGACCTACAGTTACCTCAGAAATGAAATTGAGTGTAGCAATCAGCCACCAAAGAACTTTACGAGACTGATTATAAAATTGTGATCTTATGATAACTACTGGCTTTGATCGTTGGGGGCTCCACCCCCAAATCCCCAGTCCGTTTTCTTTGCAAGTGGATGTAAAATAATTTAATTTCAGAGCGTTTTTTGATAGGTCTTACCGTTTAGCCACAAAATACCTCCAAAAAAAGGTTCGCACCGACTTTAAAGTTGCTCCGGCATTTTGATTTTTTTTCGGGGCTAACATTTTTTTTATTTTTTTGAATTTTCCAGCCGGTTATAAGCTAGAAGCAATAATTTTGCCAAATTTCAAGTTTCTAGCTCATTTGAAAGTGGGTAAACATTAATGTCAGTGAGTGAGTCAGCCATGTGGCTTTATACGAATAGTATAATTGTTTCTAAGCAAATTAACAGGTATTGGATTTAACCATCACTATTTAAATACAGCTATAATTATGATGGCTATACTTTAGTTTACCTCACCTCAAAGAAGAGAAAACTAATCAGACCTCAATGACCAAAGTGGCTGCAATACATCTTCATTGGAGTAATGGCCACCGAAAGTGTATGAGAATGTTTGCTGTCAAACTAACTTATCAATACTTTGGTGTAAGTGACTGGGCTCATATATAAATGAAATAGAGTGGAGCGTACTAGAGTAGCAGCCTCCTTGTTCGTACACGAAACACGCCTCTCAAGATGGTTCGTGTGTGAACTGTGAGTACTAGATCTACTACTTTCCGATATCTTAGAGAGCTTAAATTTGATATTAACACTATGGAATATAATATTTCACGAGAAAAATCCTAGATTTGAAATATAAAACATGGCGGATCCAATATAGGGAATGCAACATAGAGAAATTAAACTTTGTATGGACGCTATGAAGCATGCCATCTTTATTAGAAAAATCAAAGGAAGTAGATCCAAGATGGCGCACGCAACGTACAAAATGAGCCTTAGAGAGCAGAATTATGTATGAACGCTATGAAGAAAGCCATCTTTATGAGACAAATCCGAAACTTGAAAAATTCAAGATGGCGGGTGCAACGCATGAATTGAGAAAGATTTGGATGAAAATCGGTATTTGTTTCATTTGTATCGGTATTGATATATGGCTTGGAGTAATTGTCTTATCAGAAAAGTATGCCCTTTTTATGAGAAAGTCTAAAACATGAACATCAATTTGAATGAAATATGAGGATAAAAATTTCCTAAATTAACAGAAAAAAGAAGCTATCTGTGTGGCAGAAAATTTAAACATTGAGTATTTTCTAATGAAATTACTGCCCCAAGAAATATTTTCTGGTTAAATTAAACATTTGTTAATTACGGTTATAGCCTCATATAAATATCAACTTCTTTAGATTTAAAAATCACACTTGGACACATAAATCGAGCCAGGATATTTAATACATTATGATATGCGCTTTCTTAAGTTGTCAATGTTTTATTGGCAACATAAAGCCTTCCTGAGTCAAAGAGGGCTGCGTTATTTGATAGATAGGTTCCGGGTTCAATTCCCGTGTCATTATTCAAATTTAAAGAAAATTATATTTTGTTGCGGCTATAACCGTAACTAGCAAACATATAGTAGTTTGGTTATTTAATGTATATTTTTGTTATTATATTAAAGCTTAGTTGTAATCTTTTTCGGTTTATTTCAAACTAAGAGTGACCAGAGTCAATCTTTTGGGTAAAGTTCTTCAACTCGTGTGATAACCAAGGCTCTAATATCATCCGGTGCATTATATAGCTGAAATAATACTTTATGATTGGTTCTTGTAGTTTAAAATTACTTACCACAGTGAGAAATGCTTCTGGAACCTTTACAGCGGCGATCATCTCAAAAATATTAACCAGATTTTGGGTTGACAAGAGTTTTGCTTGACTAATCGCGATAGAAATCAAGAGGAAACATGGACCATATTGGAGACGCATGATTCATATAACTGTAAGCACTAAAATAATACCTAAAGGCTACCGTCTTGTATGGACGCTCACTCAACTAGGCTCTCAAAGTGTTTGATAAGACTAGTTGGTGTTGGCGATGGGTTGTGACAGTGTCCCATCCATTAGTGATAACAGGCACCTTCATGAAACATAGAGGTTAGTTAGTGCCCGACTGACGTAATACCACGATATACAGTCTTGTCATCCATGCTTTGGCAGGCTAATCTCGACTAAACTAGACACAAACTTTAACTTGTATTGGAATATTTCCCTGTTGTATTCCTTATCATAAAATGGGACATGATTGTATCTGAACTAGCTAAATCGTGTTTTAATTATATTTAAAACAGATACGTTGTTTTGATAGTCATTAAAATTAAATACTTTTTTTTTCGCTCAAAACTTGGTTTTATTCCCAAATTGATGCATTCTTATATAAGATAAGTTACTTATACTAGCGGTTCTCAAAATGATTTTAGATTGTACTCATTGACCATGACTAAAAGTTTAATGCACTCCCAGGATAGAAATTTTCCAGATGACAGGCTTTAAAAAATATGAACACATGTCAAATAATTGATCTATTTAATCTATTGGGAAAAATATCCATCCATAATCATTTATTTAAATTGTGACATCTATTTAGAGAGAATCTTACTGCAATATACATAACATTATCTCTTATTGGGAATCGATATGATCAGTTAAAAAAACATAATTTTACTATAAAAAGTTTGTAGAAAATTTTACACATTTTATTTATAAATTTGTTCAAAAATAAAGAAAAAGAGTAAACAAAAACACAATATTTTCAAATCAAATTTTCAATTGTAATTCTGGAGCTGATATATTATGAATCCCAAATTATTTTCATTGAGAGGGGTGTGGCTGCTTGGCTTGGCACAACTTTTTGATATCTGGTTGTCCGTTTTAAACTTTCAAGTGGAGGTCCGGCTTCAAATCTAGCCTATTGTGGTATTTAGTTTTTAAGTATCAAGGTACACCATGGATGAAAAAACACTCTCATATAGATATGTTGCTGAGAAAGGCATTATAAACTGCTAATGTAGAAGGTGTCAGTAGAGGTTTGAAAATTCTCAGAAATCGGTCTCCAGCCGAGAGCAAATAGGGGAACAAGATGGGTGGAAATAGCCAGATAATGGTAAATGCCAACAATTAGGGTTTTCCAAGTCGCTTGTTATTTTGCCAACTTTACCCTGAGAGCTGCTCGCGTACCCTCTGAAAGGTGCCCACGTACCCCAGTTTGAGAACCGTAGACTCATACTATCTAAATTATATCGCAATGTTGTAGCTTAACTTTGTAGTAGATTTAAAATTGCAATTGATATTGTATTATTGATATTGTTGATGACTAAGTAGACTTGTTCTAGCCTTGAAGAATGGAGAGCCCACGTTTCCGTGTTCACATGAAATGTCATTCTAGCTGCTGTCCTTGAGCAGTGATAAGAACACCTACCTGTTGAGTAAATGTGACACCAACGGAAAGAAACCCCATGGCGCGACATTGAACCGATATGTACACTCCGTCGAGATTGAAAGGTAGCAACTTCTAATTCACTGAGCCCGCAAGGTATGATATTCCTCCACACATAACTGTAGGATAGTTTGCCTAGCTACGCCCAACACCTACAGTAGAGAAGGCCTTAAGTCGTTAAATTATTTCTTGACTGTTGGGAAGGAGTGATGGGGGAGGGGTTATGTCTTTTAGCGATGCCCGAATGGTTTGATTCAATAAATTAGTTTTACTTTACTGTTCTGATAATGATAAAATCAATAAATAATATTTACATACTAAGTTAATTAATTATGTTTGCTCTCATTAACATAAGGGCTGGTATTTTTTTTTAGCTATTAAAAGTTTAACCACGTCAAACGTTATTTTGGCACT
>CABFOV010004255.1:30113-54553 GCA_902141375.1 Timema poppense
GGGGGGGGGGGTTAGCAGTGCGTATAACCCGAACGGGTAGTAAGACGCGGTGCTAATAATACTAATAATATTTCTTTAAGGTAGTTTGTTAGACTAGTGTTTACATCCGCGTTTCTTCCAGGTTCTTCTTCGTAGTGTGGTAGTCTCTCCAAAACTTTTTATTTATATAGTGGATGTATCCCTCCTTTGTTAAACCCTGATATAATATTAATTTCCCATGTTCTCCTCCATTGAGTCCAGGGCTTGTTTCAACAGCCTTGGAAACATATTTTTATTGAAAGGTTCGTCACCTCCTTTCTTCATTTTCCACAATTCTATCACTTGGCGCCAGGAACTTTTCATGGGTCTGAAGAGCGCCAAGTCAAGTGGTTGGGTCAAATGCGTTGAATTAGGTGGCAAAAAGACTAAATCAATCTCATTAACTTCGCACAATTTGACAATGTCAGAAGAAAAGTGGGAGCTCACTAAACATTTGCAACAAGGTATGATTATTTTCTCAAACCAATCAAGAAAACAGTAGCCATCCATCCAACATGAGTTACTTCAATTGTATCGAGCTCCACGAGGTCCATGTTCGGTTCACAAGTCATACAGATGCAGAGCCTTAGAGATGACGTAGGGTGGTAAAAGAGTCCCATCAGCATTTTCTGCAAACATCATTGATGTATGTGACTTGGTTTCATTCATGAATCTTTAAGGGTATTTGCAGTCCCTCTTGAATATCAGTTTGCTTTGACCTGGATCATCAGCAAGACACGTTTCATCTAAATTTATGATCGCTTCGGGAGGAACACCTTCAAAATACTTTTACAATTTTCTAAAATACTCCTTAATGACTGTTGGGGACACCTTTGCTCTGCTACATGTCACATTCTGACACCATCTCTGAAAGAGGAGAGCTTTGTGTCTAGAAAGAAATGAAAGAGCCCAATCTACGCCTGGCATATTGTCTTTGAATTTAGTAATTCTCGTGCCCTACCTGTTCAAGTGATATTTCACAAAACATTGGATATCGAATGTACTCATTGGGTAACCCCAATCACGACACGTCAACATGCACTGCACCATTTCATTTTCAAAATTATAGCCATAACACCTCTAGTTATGTTGGCTACATACCTCTGCAAGGCGGAATTAGATATTTTAAATTTGTTGGCAAATGCACGTATTGACATTCCACTTTAAACAGTTTGAACTGCCTTTTCCACAATATTAGGGTTCACTGGTAAATTGATTTTTGAATTAGGATAGCTTATGTAGTTTCTTCCCATTGGCCCTATTGACCCCAGATCTTAGGTTAAAGACTAATACTTGTCTTAAAAAATAAATAAGTTAAGATTCAATTAAACAATATTATCAGCCACTTGTAATATAAATTAATTTACATGAGAAAGTTAAATGATGCAAAAACAAAACAATTTCTACCACTGTGATTCGTTTAACAAAAAAAGTTTTATGGATAACCTAAAATGGCGCTAAAATACCAGCAGATCGACAGGTCTACCAAGCCAACAAATAAAAATGTAATTTCTCACTTTATGGCTTATTAGATGAAGGGATGTTTTAAGAAAACATAATTTACTTCCACAAGAAGAAATCTCTCTTTGTTGAAATTGAGTAAATTGATGAAGATAATTTCTTATTTGCGTTCATTTTCACCCCTATGACCATATTCACCCCATTTTACGGTATTTGAAATATTGGCAGAAATAATTTTACAATCGGAGTTTCTACAAGTATCATTTAAAAAGTAAATTTTAAAATAATAACTAGACAGTATTTGGTTGAAGGCATTTACATTATTATTATTATTATTATTATTATTATTATTATTATTATTATTAGCAGTGAAGGACGGGTTTGGCAATCATATAAATTTGTGCCAAGACCTAGGGTTGAACCCCGGGTCCCCAGTACAGAAGCCTGACACCTAACCCCTACACTGCCAGGCCACCATTTACATTATTAAACTTTAGTAAAAGTAAAAACTATATATTGTTATATTTGTTATATGTATAGGTGGACCTCCTTTAGGGTCGTCCAACAAACTCCAGGGGAGTTCGGACTCCCAGGCTTTCTACGCCCTTGCCTAGGCTAAATTACTGCAGGGATCAGCAACTAGTTGATCACACTGGTATTTTCGATGATCATGCAAGATAATTGAATGTTAGTTAAAAGTTGACCTTTAAGTCTTTTAAACTTGCAAACATAACAAATACTTACACATAATATTTGAGAATGGCGAAAATAGCCTCAATTGGCCCTAATTGACAATGTTAATGTGTTCCTGTCTGATTGGTGATGTGCCTGATATACATACAAGAAGAGATTTAAGAAAGTCATAGATATTCAAATGCCAGTTTATTATCTGGCATCAAGAAGAGTGCCAAAGTTTACTTATAAAGCTTATCATTGTTTTAAGATGTAAGCACTGTTAACCTGCCTCTTTACCTTGGTAGTCTTTAGCTCTTTGGAATTTTATGCTGATGGTGTAACCTAACTATCTAGGACAACCCATCATTCCAGTTTGACCTTTGACACCAACGTGGAGATAAAGTGTATTGTTATGATTACGTATTGTTCTTGTCGCTCTCTGATTGGTTGTTAGGCAATGTTTTTCTCGCTGATTGGCTGTTGGCTTTCCCCCTTCCCTCCTCCCCTTTCCCCTTCTGCCCCTGTCGGTGGTTCCGGACATATTGGTTATTATTCCGGATATGTTTATTCTTGTTCCGGACATGTTGATTATTTATGTGTGCTAATTGATTTTGTATGTATGGGTAGGATTTGGGTGTTGGAGTTTATTTATTGGCATGCAGTCCAAGGCACCGGACGCTCTTTCTTCGAAATCGCTAGTGACCATCTTCTCTGGCCAGCCGCTTAGCTAAGAGAGTGACCACTGAGCAGCAGACAGCGTATCATGGCCGTAAGGCCCCTTTCACTTTTCCTTCACTCCCCACCCTCCTTACATAGTCAAGACACAGAACGAACTAAATTGCACTGAATGCTACCTCGCTCTGTTGGACTGCCTTTCACTTACCGGAACAAACAGCACGAAACTCTCCTGACGAGCGTTTGGGGTAGAGTGTGAAAAATTGTTCCCCTGCCTTGAAACCACTTTCACTTCCCTCTTACTTCCCCTCCTTAGAGAGATGTGTCGCAACCCCTTATGTGGTAATGGGTTTTCACGGTGTATTCATCGCAATGTTACAACCCCTATGTTGTAATGGGTATTCCCTGATGACATGTGCCAGTTTGCGGGCAAGTCAGGACAAGAATAGATCGTGACTTTGAATGATGTTGCAATGGTGTTTCCCTGATGACTGGCGTCAGTTTGGTGGCTCTACAAGACACGAATAGATCTTGACCTTGAAACCGTGAGTTAGGTCATTGACTCTGGTAACCCTCCCCTCGGCAATGGGTTTTTTCCGGTGATGTCGCAACTAGTCATCGCAATGTTGCAACCCCCTATTTGGTAATGGGTTTTTTCCCAGTGATGTCGCAACTATAGGTAACTGACAGCTCTAATTAAGCACAATCAGGGGCCTCGGAATCTTCAGTTAGGGGCCGCTATCCCCCACCACAAAAATCTACCTAAATTGGTTGTTTGGTATCGTCCGTCGACATGCGTGAATGTAGATATCCGTCATGGACCGGAGGAGTAAGGTAGTAATATTCCATTGTTTACGTGGAGTGAGGGAGGTAAGAAAACCACCCCAGTTCAACAGAGCAATATTCAAGCCCACGACTTCCCCAGCCATGACTATATGAGTGACCCGTACCCTTTCTGTTAAAACGTGCGGTAGGAGTGATTAAGTAATTGTTCCGGAGGGAGAAATACCTACAGTTTACACCGGTGGGGATTCAATTTCCTCCCCCGTCAGAATAAGATGAGCCTGACATTTAGACTGTGTGAACACGAGATTCAAACCTAGATTTCTTTAGAACGGTCGTACTTCCTGTACCCCCACTATTTTCGAAGGAGTTTTATTGGTCGACCAGATTTTTTAGGCCGGATAGAATGTGTACCCGCATTCGCGTCAAACGTCGATCACTCTGTCATCGACCCTTTAGTGACGCCTTAGACCACGCGACCATCGATGCAAGTATAGAAATTTAGACGGCGTGCACACCGGGATTCAAACCTCGATATCTTTAGAGCGGTCGTACTTCCTGCACCCCTACCATTTTCGTAGAGGTTTTGCCAGTCAGCCAGATTTTTCTAGACCAGTTAGAATGTGTACCCGCATTTGCTTCAAACTTCGATCACTATGTCATTGGCCTTCTAGTGACGCCTTAGACCATGTGACCATCGATGCAGGTATACAAATATAGACGGCGTGCACACCGGGATTCGAACCTCAATATCTTTAAAACGGTGGTACTTCCTGCACCCCCCAACATTTTCGAAGGGGCTTTGCTGGTTGACCAGATTTTTCTATAACGGGTAGAATGTGTACCAGCATTTTCTTCAAACGTCGATAATCGCCCGTCTAGTGACGCCTTAGACCATGCGAATATAAATGCAAGTATTAAGTAATACAATCGGTGAGTATGAGGGTGAGAGTTAAGTGTGAAAATGTTGAACCAGTGGAAACTCTTAAACCTAACTAACCAAACCCTCTGGTGAACATTGGGTATTTTCCCTTTCGGTAAAAATACCCAAAGTACCAGCCGACAATCAAACCGAGACCCCTAAGCTAGTAGGCAGGTGCTTTGACCAATACCCCCCGAGTCATGTTAGCGTTTTAATAACAGGTGTTACGATTTTCGATTTTGAGCTATGAGTGTCTGGGACGTAAGATTTAGAGTAACTCAATTGGAGTTGGTAGTTTAGATACAAACAAGGTAGCCTAGAAAATGCTCTAGATTTTTTTACCACTGAAAGAACATTATTTATTATCATTTTTATTAATTTTTAATCATCTCCATCAACGTACCGAGTACCTAATATTTTTAAAATTCATAATTAAATATAAAATAGAATCATAAAAAATTTACGAGTGATTCTACAAAAACAAAGTGTACGCATTTTTAACTATTGTTTGATCAATCGTAGTCAAGTTGGTCTTAAGTCAAACTCTCGTTTTTAAAATAATGGCTATAATAGTATTATTATTTTGACTTATTCATAAGTTAATTAGTATTTTTAGTCATATAAACAATAAAATACATCCAATTATTTTAGACCAATTATGTATTTGACTACTCAATTTGAAATATACTTTATTTTACAAAATTTTAATTAATTATGTGTGTTCTAATGGACATTATTTGAAATTCCTCCAGCTTGTTTTCAGTTTTTACAATAAATATTGTATTTATAAATAAATTTTAACATTTAAACACTAATCACACGTCAATTCAAATATTTGAGGCTAAGAGATTTTTATAAAAGTGTCCTTGAATTAAAGTAAAATACATTTGTATTTGATATTTTAGCACTATATGATCTCTTTTGCTTCTGTAACTTGAACTATGTTTTCTTTCATGTCTGGAAAAAGTCTACCTCAGTGGGCGAGAAAGTTATACAAATAATCAAAAATCAAAGGATTTATCTTGGATTTATAAGTAAGCCCGCTACACATTGGATGCATGGCAGGCGCAGCAGAGGGGCTGGCGAGGAAGAGGAAAATCTGTAATACACGTTTTTGATGGGTTACCGCACATTGGACAGAGTGCAGGGATAACTCTTTCACGTCTCTCTCTCTCTGATTGTAGTAGACGTACATTAAAAAAAAGTTCATTATCATCCAAGCAGCATCAAGACTATTGATCCAAACAAGCGGTTGAAAATTTGTTTTTTAAACCTCCAGTAAATAAAAAGACAAAGCACGCCGCACATTGGACAGAGTGCAGGGATAACTCTTTCACGTCTCTCTCTCTCTGATTGTAGTAGACGTACAGTTTTCCTGGGTCCTCTGCTTCTCTGTCACGTAGTCTTAGTGTATTGTGATTGAACATCTTATTCAATTATCCAAGATCATAGAGTATTATATTAAACAAACAATTCAAATTACATGATGACGAAGCTGAAAATAGAATTTTGGGAAAAGATTTGTATTGAACTGAATTACTCGAACGGTAAGTGACATATTCTAAATTTTTGTAATTAGTGAAATTAATCCACAGTAGTTTGTATAACCCATTAGAAGAATTAGATGTTACTAGACACTGCACATAAAGTAAATTACAATTTTCGACTTTTTCCTTTATTTACTAAGAGAATAGAGTAAGATTAAATTTTGTAATTCAGAGTCTGACTCGGAATATAAATATATCAGAAGTTCCTCTCATTCACACGCCATACCACGTATTGTACCGGTTAGAAACAGAACTCAAGTTTGCATTGGAGAACATTGTTTTGCGTTGCTTAAAGACTTTTGAAAACAAGATTAAGATTTTTACTGTTAAAGTGGTTGATTTTATTGCATTTGAAGATTTGAGATTTTATGTTCTCTGTTTTGTGATTTTGCTTTATTCAAATAAAATATATTCATTTTTCCGTTTCAATTTGTACTTAATATTACCACTGGGAAGAGATGGAGTGG
Source organism: Timema poppense (assembly GCA_902141375.1). NCBI lineage: Eukaryota > Metazoa > Arthropoda > Insecta > Phasmatodea > Timematidae > Timema > Timema poppense. The sequence goes on from CABFOV010004255.1 coordinate 36,662, forward strand.
ATTGAGGACGTCGAGGACATCGATGGAAGGGCGAGGGCCTTGACGTGGGAGATGAGATCTGCCTTAGACCGAGGGTAAGGAGGTTGGAGAAGAAGGCTGCCTAGTGGACTCCGGAGATGACTAGGAAGAGGAAGGAGGTCATTCGGGCCAGACGGAGGAGAAGGCAGGACGCGGCGCGGAGGCCAGACGCGGGTACGCGAGGGTCAGGAACTACTACGTGTAGGCGGTGTTAAAGAGCCAAAGGGCAAGATGGAGTGGGTTTGTCTCCAGCACAGGTAACTAGAACCCAAGGGGCTTGGTTTACAAGCTCTCCATGGGTAAGGCATGACAGGCGCAGGTCATGGTTAGGCTAAGGGTTGACGGTCTTGTTATAGATGATGCTGCGAGGGCGGTGTTGAGGTTCAATGTTCCAGATGACGACCCTGCCATGGACACTGAGAGACATCGATCCCTGAGAGCGGAGGCGATGGAGGACTACGCTGGAGTGGACGTTCCTCTCTTAAACAAAGAGGAGCTACACGACAGACGCCGTCCAAAGTTGCCATAACCAGAAAGCCCCTGGTTTGTATCTACTGACGGTGGAGATAGTGAAGAAGTCATGGAGCTGCATCTCCAAATACCTGCTGGCGATAGCCAACCACCTGATTCTGGAGGGCCATTTCCCCAACCTATGGAAGGCAGAAGAGCTGAAGATACTTTTGAAGTCACCGAATCAGGACCCGATGGATCTGAAGTCTTACTGACCATTGACTTTGCTCAATGTTCTCGGTAAGGTGATGGAGAAGCTGCTAGCTTCGAAGTTCTGGGAATATACATAGGGATATGTGTGTTTGATGATCGGCAGTATGGGTTTTGTCCCGGAAGAGGAACAGTGGATTCTCTGAGAGGGTCCTTCTTGACGTCTCCGAGAGCGATTGCTAATACAAGCTGGCCATCTACTTGGACATCTCGGGTGCCTTCGACAGCACCTGGTGGCCGGGGATCCTGGAGAAGCTGATGAGAACTGGATGTCCAAAGAACCTGTATGAGGTGGTTAGAGACTACTTTAGGAACCGGACGACCGGGCTGTTCTTGGAGCCGATGGAGTCCGATAAAGTCCTGACTTGGGGCTGCCCAAGTGGTCAGTACTGGGTCAGCCTTGTGGCTACTGATCTTTGATGATTTCTTGAAACTGCATTTCAAAGACGGAGTCAGTTTTTATGCCTATGCAGCTTACGGTCTTCTACTCGTCAAGGTCAACACGAGGATCGTGCTGGAGGCCAGGGCAGAGAGTGCCATGGATACGGTAATCGCGTGGAGAGCGGAGGCCCAGCTCATGTTTTCAAGGGAGAAGACTAAGATGACCCTCCTCAAGGGGAAGTACTCGGTGATGAGGCACCCGATTGTACGCATGGGTGGTGCGCCTATAGGATACGTAAGGGTAAACAGTTATCTAGGTGTAATGTTAAATGAGGGTTTATTTTTCAATGTTCATTTCAGAATGGTAGCGGGAGTGGCGAAGGCTGATTTCGGGAGGCTCATCCGAGTCTCAAGGATTTCCTAGAGATTGGACTTCTCGACTCTACGGAGGATGTAAAAGGCCCTGGTGGAGTCGGTGCTGGCCTACGGATGCGTTTTGTGGCAGCATAGGATGGATGTTAAATCAGCAGGATCATCCTTCTGAAAGCACAGAGTTATACGCTTCTCGCAATCACCAAAGAGTACATTACAGTCTCACACGATGCTTTTCCTGTTGTTGCATGTGCTTTGTCAATCGACCTGCTCGTTATGGGAAGGGTTAGCGCTACTGGGCGATGAATAATGAACTGGACCTGGACGAAGAAAGGAGGAACCAGCGGCCCGATTCCCTTGCCGCTTGGCAGGTGAGATGGGACGGGTCCATCAAAGGAAGATAGACCTATCGGTACTGGCCTTCTGTGCAGGAGAGGATTGAGAGCGTTTGGGTCGTTACCAATCACTATGCTTCGCAGCTCTTCACCCGTCATGGGAACTTCAATGTGAAGCCGCATGTATTAGGGCTGAAGGATAACCTAGACTGCGAAGCTTGTGGTGCCCACGAGAAGGCGGAGTACGTGCTGCTAACCTGTGAGTGGTTCGAGATAGAGAGAAGAAGCCTTAGGTTGGAGGTAGGCGAGCCATTCTCACAGACCACGATGGTGAGGGATGCCAGGAGCTGCGCGTGCTTCCTGGGGTATGCGATGGCGGCCGGGAAGACGAAGGAAAGAAGAGAGAGAGGTATTGTGGGTTAAGTTGGCTAATAATGTTTGCTTTTTTTTAAAAAAAGATCGTATGTATGGGTTGGTAAGTTACTCATTAGGTGTCTCTTTTAGGGTAGTAGAAATAGGTAGGTTATTGCGTGCGATGTGTGCTAGTTTATAGGATTAGGAATAGGTTGTAAGTTGAGTGCGATTCGTGCTGGAGGTAGGGTTGTGAGTGGCTAGGTTAGGATATGACAGGTATGGGGGCTCGGGTCTTGTTATTATTGGAGGATTTTTTTAGGGCTTCTTTTTCAAAATCTAAATACAATTCAGAATTGCTTGCTCTCCTTGGCCTTCAATTCAAGATACGGAGGCGGTCCTGCAGAAGGGCTGGGGTAAGTACCTCCACGAGGTCCCCGTTGGGAAACGTAGTGTAAAGACTTAGTGTCAATCCCTACGGCTGAATCCCACCTCCCCCACATGGTGAGCACCCACTGCAGGGGGTCCTCCTACCCTCGGATACGGGTGAATGCGTATACGAGGGGTTCTCCCATGCTCGTTGTAGCGTCACTTGCCCCTTGAAGCCGTGGTTGCGCTGCGAAAAGTTTCTTACTTATATGCGGCGTTGCAGAAAAAGGTCCTAATTGGGCGATAGAGGGAGTCCTTTCTATTCCTATCCACTTTCTAGCGAAACCACTGCCAAGGGAACGTGCTTGGGAAAATTAACGGGGCAAGAAGACCCTGTTGAGCTTGACTCTAGTCTGCTAGTGTAAGGAGACATGAGAGGTGTAGCATAAGTGGGTGTAACGGGCTAATCTGGCTTAGCCCCGTTCAAATGTAAAACACGAACATTTTTGTGTTACAAACAAGTCGTCAAGAGTTAACAAATGAAATAATAGTGTTGAATGCTACGCCCATAGCATTTGTGTGTTTGGTTACATACCTTCTACACCAACTCTTCCATCGAGTCTGATGCCCCGCTGAAAACAATAACATCGAGGGAACTGGCTGGGCGTGACCTCAGGCAAGAGCTCCGCGCCGGACAACGAACTTCAATCAACTGAAAGCGCCGTGAACAATGTTCGCCGACGCGAGTCGATGTTCCAGAATAAAAAAGATCTTTTCCCCACCTCTTCACCCCATCACGTGGGGTTCTCATGGTATATATCCGCTGGGCCGCTTGGAAGAAATACAGAATCCTGCTGGACACCATCAGGGCCGTTGGATCACAGCACACTCTCGTCACGTCGGCTAACTCATCGGATCAACGTAGAAATACAGTTCGGGGAGATGGATCCACGAGACAGGAACAAATTTCTGTAGTAGTCTATTGTACGACAGAATGTTTCATCCAAACTTCAAGTCAGGAGTTAAGACAGTTTCACCTTAACTACAAGTTAGGAGTTAAGAATGTTTCATCCAAACTTCAAGTCAGGAGTTAAGACTGTATCACCTTAACTACAAGTTAGGAGTTAAGAATGTTTCATCCAAACTTCAAGTCAGGAGTTAAAACTGTATCACCTTAACTACAAGTTAGGAGTTAAGAATGATTCATCCAAACTTCAAGTTAGGAGTACTGTTAGATGTTGTGAATATATAGAGATTAGGATTAGGTTTAGCTTATTTTATGGCCAGTTAAATATAGTAACTTATTCGTAAGCATTAGGAAATAAGCAGTGTCAATGTCTAGACACTGGCATAGCCCAACGGTAGCTTGCCAGGGAAAGAGATAGTTCATGTTATATGGAGGCCTGGGATCTATACCTAGTTAGGTACGATTGCCATTCCACGCACTAGTGTTGAGTGGGTAAACTGTGGGCCGCTCGTGCTTCTCAGGATTGGCCCGCGGTTTTATTTATGTTGCTAAGCAGTATTACTCCCCTTTGGAGTATACAGCGTAGGAGCCGTTTCTGCCCCTCTGGCGCGGCTGGAGCTGTCATTTGTTACTCATGTATGAGTTGTGATATTGACCGCCCTTCAGGTGATCAAACTGTGGGACGTGTTCCCAACCGGGCATGGCCCGTAGGTTTAAATATACCTATGTAAATTGATTGAGCCTCTTGTAAGGGGTTTGGCCTGTATTCTAGGCCCTCGTATATAACGGGACTTGAACTTGCCCTATGTAAGTCATAACTTAACGTGCATGTCCAACATGCCTAGTGGTTAAGGGGCCTGTAATGTAACTCTGTTGTCTGAGTTAGTTCTTCTGGCGCCTCACGCCCCTTGTTGGCCCAGACTTAGGCAATGTTACCTAAAATCCAACTTAGTTTGTATAGACTGTTCTTATTGAGATTACGTGCATAATCCTTGTCATGTATCATGTTATTTCAATAAATTGCATTACTTCTATATACATCCTTTTTCTTTTTTACTTCTGTATTTATATGTTCGTGCACCCCTAATAAAATAGGGCACGGTGCATGGGAAACGGCTAATATTTGCCGATGGTGACATCCTGCTCCTCCACTATTTGAAGCCGAGTCTCCAGAGGAGGATGAAATTGAGGAAGACTATCGATCTACTGTTATAATAACACCGCCTCCCACACCATGTCAAGTAAACTAGGTCTCATCCACCACGAACTATTAGTCAACCTATTTAAATATAACTTCCTAACATTTCCTGTTCTATTTTTTATTACAAACGTTAATAATTTACGCGTAAGGCATTTAAATGTTATAGCTGTCATTAAAAGAGTGTTTGCAAATAAATAATTTATTAGTGTATTTCTTTAACTTGAACTGTCACATCTACTTCGTTTCCATCTTGAACAAATCTTTTCTAAAAATACGACCTATATTTTAAGAATGAATATACAGTTGAGGTTATTTTATAAATTGATATAAATCATAAATATTTTAAAACTCACCGTATCTCTACTTCAGACATAGCATTAAGTCAGTTGTGTGCTGATGAGATAATTAAATCTTTTCTTATAATGTAACTTCAATCTTTGATTAAAAACATTGTTGATGATGAATACATTTTCAGAAATAATTTCAAAGATTTATCTTTTTATAATCATCAGTGAGAGAAAAAACAAAGTTATATCATATTGTTATAATGTTTAGTGTATCAACAGAGAGTTTTTTATTATATCTACTTTTTGCAGAGTATACCGATGACTGTCAAGAATAAAGATAAAAATAATAAAACAGGGATTCTTTAAATAAACATCTTTAACTAAACTCTCAAGTTTTCTACTTAATCTTCATCCTTGTTAAGTTTGTATATTCAATGTTACGCTTAAAGTTTATTCATTTTTATCAAGTTTTCAAAGGTTGAAAAAAACGTTATTTGCCAATTAAACTAAGCATCATTTTTACCCCTTTCTCGAAGAAATATATTTTTAACATAATAGATGTCTCTCTCCACTACAGAACCAAGCAGCATTATCACAACTATCGATTGGCAAAGGTAATGTTTATTTGTCATTTTTGTCTTAAATATTTTCCTCATTAAAATAGTTTGTGTTCCATACTAAGACCATTCAAGGACAGCTTCTATGATTAGTTTAAATGTATAGTTTTTCAGACATTTTACACATTTAAAATTCCATAGTGTAACCATTCTGATAAATAAGAATAACCTAAATTGTTTACAAATACCAAATAATTTCTGGTAATTTACAAATAGTTTATTTTTGAAAATTTAAATTTTTCTATATATTTATTAGATCAATTTGGTTTAAAGTTTATATTTACAGAGTGATTATTGTGATCAACAAAATAATGGGTTGGTTTTTATGAAGAAAACATAGTACTTATTAATTGATCACATATTTCAATCAGAAATATTATTATTGAACACTAAAAAATTTGTCTCTGTAAAATAATATTCAGTTCATATGTTTTATTACATGCTACAAATATTTTGTCTAATTAAAAATACTACTTATTATTTACATTATTATTGTTATTTAACCGAAGCTCCTCAAGCAACTACATTAAAATGAATATATATTATAAATATTTACATGAATAATATTTAAAACAATGCTTACATGTATTTATTAGTAGCATTTTCTCCTACAGAGTTTACAACATTTTAATACATATATTTATTACCTATCCGTTTAGTAAGGAATCGGAGAGGATTAATGTATTGTAATGATATTGGTTTGAATTACTCTAAATTATATAAAAGAAGTCATGGATTAAGGTAATTTTTCTTTAAAGTAATATATGTAAAGTATCCTTTTATGATTCATCCATGAAGAAACACGTGCTTCTCAGAAATAATGGGAAAAGGATTTCACCACTAAAATAGATTTTTTATACCATATTTCCTGCTAAAAGAACAACTGCGTTATTTCCTGTTTAAAAAAGAACAACTCCGCAGTATTTGGCAAAGACGCCAATTCCTTATACCAATAAGAAGCTAGCTTTCACAACACCTGTCACCATGACTCTTTCTATTGGTTAGCTTTTACACTGTTGATAAGGGGAGAAAGATGCAAGGGGTATGTCATATATAAGCCGTTGTGCCTATGTTTAAGGCATCTCCACCCACGCACAAGTCAGTCAGAGCCACACACTGGCAGTCAGTCTAACACAGTATAAAATAACTTACATTAATATCACAAGTGTGCAGTGATATAAATCGTTTAATTGGAATATGTATAAGTAATTAACAGATGTCATTTAAATAAACCGTGTGTGAATAAACAACCATCAACAGTTCTCTTTCTTCACATTTATTAATCATACCGTTCTAATTAGTGCTCGACCACAGATCTATAGACAGCTGGTTAAATGGTATCTTTTCCGTACAGTGATGATAGGCGCTCGACCACGGAGCTATAGACAACCTAAACATCATCACAGCATTATTATATCTGGGAATTAATCCTTAGTGTTTCAATCGATGCCCAAAGCGGGGCGATTGATTCCATAGGGTTAAAGTATTTATAACCTTTTCCGGATGAATGGTGGCACCATTCCCCCGTCCCAATGAAATTCACTACTCTTTATGGTCTACAAATATTTTTTTGTTTAATAGGAAAAGTTTGTTAATTCACATACAGGCACAAACGATCCATGTTGAGCTAGACCGCCATGGACAGGGGGGAGCTCGAGGTTCGAATCTCAATCGGGTGAACTGGGGGTAGTTTTTTCACTCTCCCTTTACGCAAATGTGGGTTTAAGCTTCTCAATTCCTAATCCATTAGCGTAATTAGTACTTAAGCGTATAGCCCGAACAGGGTAGTAAGACGCGATGCTAAAATGTGTCGAGTTCGCGTGTGTGTGGTTGTGTGACACCTTACCTTAAACCAAATTTAGTTAAAATTATAAAAAAATATTTAAGTAGTGAAATAATAATAATAATAATAATAGTATACTTATTCCTTCTTTCTGTTCATATATTATACTTGCTAAAGCTATATTAACCACACGTGTGTAAGCAATAAAGCTTAACATTTAACCATCTGTGCTCTTTACTATTTATTCCGGCAAAGTTTTATATTGCCAGCACCTTTCTGTCACAAAATATTATAGAGACCGAACGGGTGCGCCCAGTTTGAAACGTCATATTCTTCTCTCAGGGTTGACAACTAGAGGGTATGAAGCACCCGGCGAAAGATATCAGGGTTCAAACCTTTGTTGGGCGAGGTTGGGGGATTTGAATACTTGCCAAGGTTTACTGTTGGTAGTTCTCACTAAATGGTTTCCCAATCTCCCTCCACGTAAAGGCTGAAACATTTCTTTACTCCCCCTCCACAGAAATGCGGATTCAACCTTCTCAATTCAGAAACAGGCTAGACTCACGGATCTGCTTCTTTTTTCAATCTGTTGTAATATTTGGTTTGGTTGAAGCATACATAGAGAAGATCCAGCCTCGTTAAGATTGTTAACTCTCTAAAAAGAGGGCATAGTGATAGATACCCGCTTCGTTGGCCTCATTGTCTAAAGCACTACTCAAGCCGTAGATTTTATTGCCGATGACGGGAAGATTGAGGTTTGTATCTCGGTCAGGTGTACTGAGTTTTTTTATAAATGGTTTTCTTCTCTCCCTCCACGCGCAAATGCGTGTGCAACCTTTCCAATTCCTGGTACATTAGCGTAAATAGTACTTAAGCGAACGGTTAGTATGACACGGTGCTAGAAAGAGTAATATATAGCCAACTAGCCTACACTAGAGGACAAAGTGGTAATCACTGCTTCGGTGGCCGCATGGTCTAACGCTCTACTCTCACATTAGGCTATAGACTGCCGATGATGGGGAGATTGAGGCTCGAATCTCGACCGGGTTTACTGAGGGAGGTAGTTTTAGCCCATACCTGCACTTGGAAGGTTTTGTTTATGATTTCACCCTCTCATATTTTGTACATCGGTGGTCGCGGGGATACAAGTCGTCAGGCTCACACTAGATTAACTTGACGGAGGAATAAGTGTAGTAAGGCCTGAACCAGTAGTAAAAAAAACTCTGTGGAAAAACAACTGAATATATGTAGAGTGCAATTTTTATACAAAGAGACTTTTAGAAAATACCAACCTTTTTCAGCCAACATTTATAAAATAATACTACAGTATCGGATATATTTTATAGCTATTAATAGTATATCAAAATAGGTTGCTGTAGATCACTTGTCTTGACGTATGAATACGTAAAATTAGATCTAGTTGCTTTTCTATTTGTTCCTATGGAAATGGGACTGCAGTGCTCAATGCTCAGCTGTCATGTTCATCTCTAGGATTCGGTTCGAATTTCGTTAGGGTGCAGTGGGAATGCATCTAGATTTTGAGATTTTTGATCTTGTTTTCGCTCTTGCGTGCCGGACCGGCTGTCTGGGCTATCCGCATATCTATATGATCGGAACAGGAATCTATAATAATAAAAGGAAGTATTTGTCTGTGTGATCTATATGATTGGAACAGGAATCTATAATAATAAAAGGAAGTATTTGTCTGTGTGTTTTTGTGCAATGCCCAGGCAAAACTACGGCACGTAGAAATCTGAAATGTTAAACGTGGGTGTACGGGAGGGGGTCCGAATGTACCTCAAAGTAGGATTTTTAAATTTTTAATTAGGATATTTTTTAACTAAATACCACATGGGGTCCCGGGTAAGCCCATGTGGGATTGCTAGTTTGAATAATTTAAGAGGTAAGTGTGACCTCATTTGCGTGAAGGTAGATAATGAAACTATCAATTCATCCAACCATATATGAACCCCTTCACTGGCAAAAAAACCGACTAGGTCCTTGGGTAGCAATCTACGGTCACACTGTATTTTATACATGCATCGATGGTCGCATGGTCTAAGGCGTCATCAGACGGCCGATGACAGAGTGATAGACGTGTGAATAAAATGTGGGTACACATTCTACATGGTATAGAAAAATCTGGTTGACCGGCAAAGCCTCTTCGAAAATGGTGGGGTGTAGAAAGTACGACCGTTCTAAAGATATCGAGGTTTGAATCCCGGTGTGCACACTGTCTAAAGTTTTATACTTTCATCGATGGTTACATGGTCTAAGGCGTCATTAAAGGGTCGATGGCAGAGTGATCGACGTTTGAAGCGAGTGCGGGTACACATTCTACGTGGTCTAAAAAATCTGGTTGACTGGCAAAACCCCTTTGAAAATGGTGGGGGTGCAGGAAGTACGACCGTTCTAGAGATATCGAAGTTCGAATCCCGGTTTGCACACCGTCTAAATGTCTTGCTCATCTTATTCTGATGTGGGCGGAAATTGAATCCCCAGCGGTGTAAACTGTAGGTATTTCTCCCTCAGGAACAATTAGTTAATCCCTCCTACCTCATGTTTTAACAGAAAGGGTACGTGTCACTCATATATTTATGATGGGGCAAGTCATGTGTTCGAGCTCGGGTGAACTGGGGTGGTTTTCTACCCTCCTTCACTCCACGTAAACTATGGAACATTACTACCTTACTCCTCCAGTCCATGACGGATACCTACATCCACGCATGTTGACGGTCGATACCAAACAACCAATTTTAGTAGACTTTTGTGGTGAGGGACTGAGGATTCCCAGGCCCCTGATTGTGCATAATTAGAGCTGTATCAATTCTTTATAGTTGCGACATCACCGGGAAAAACCCATTGCTGAGGGGAGGGTTGCTAGAGTCAATGACCTAACTCACGGTTTCAAGGTCAAGATCTATTCGTGTCTTGTAGAGCTACCAAACTGACGCCATTCATCATAGAAACACCATTGCAACATCATTCAAAGTCACTATCTATTCTTTTCCCGACTTGTCTTGTCAACCCGCCAAACTGACGCCTGTCATCAGGTAAAACCCATTACCACATAAGGGGTTGCGACACATACCTCTTAGGAGGGGAAGTGAAAGTGGTTTCAATGCAGGGGAACCATTTATCACATTCTACCCCAAACGGTCGTCAGGAGAGTTTCGTGCTGTTTGTTCCGGCAAGTGAAAGGCAGTCCAACAGAGCGAGGTAGCATTCAGTGTAATTTAGTTCGTTCTGTATCTTGACGATGTAAGGAGGGTGGGGAGTGAAGGAAAAGAGATAGGGGCCTTACGGCCATGATACGCTGTCAGCTGCTCAGTGGTCACTCTCTTAGCTAAGCGGCCGGCCAAAGAAGATGGTGACCAGTGATGCCGAAGAAGGAGCGCCCAGCACCTTTGACTGCATGCCAATAAATAAATAAACTCCAACACCCCAATCCTACCCATATATAAATATCAATTAGCACACATAAATAATCAACATGTCCAGAACAATAACCAACATGTTTGGAACAAGAACCAATATACCCGGAATAATAACCAACATTTCCGTAAGCCACCGAAAGAGGGGAAGGGGTGGGGAAAGGGGAGGAGATAGGGGGGAATGTCAACATCCAATCAGATAGCGAAAAAAACATTGCCTAACAACCAATCAGAGTGCGAAAACAACATTGCGTAACAACCAATCAGAGAGCGACAAGAATAATACGTAATTATCACAATACACTCTCTCTCCACGTCATGGTCAAAGGTCAAACTGGAACTAGGGGTCGTCCTAGGTAGTGACCTCATTTAAAGTTTCGCATTTGCTGGCTAAGATTCGAAGTTGATTTTGTAGAGTAGGACTCAACTGAATTTACTGTATATGATTTTCTGAGCAAAAAAAAAATACTAGAAAACACCAGCTGCTATTGATTTATTCAGCTATCAGCATCAATTTTGACACTTCAAATTGAGCTGATAGGCTCAGATTTAATCAATCAGCTTAGCCCTAGAATGCTATTTTATCTAAAATATATGTGTAGTGTTTGTAATACCAATTCTCCTTCTTCGAGCTACACCTCCAACTGTCAGTCAGCAATAAGCTGTTGTGATGGATGGTTGAATTTTGGACGTCACGTTACATTATTTGGAAGTAGAAACCATATTTATGTACCAATAGTATTAATATATTTGTGGGGGAAACCACAAGTAACTAACTGTGCCCATAAATTTAAAAATCAGTTGAATACAAATATGTTCATTCCTTACCTTTTTACTAATAACTAGATAATTACAGCCATTACAAAAGCATTGAAATATGTTTATTTTAATTACACAGTTTCATAACACCGTGATTCTTTTTGTTCTGTAGTTTTATGAATATTTTGTGTTTGATGTATGTTGATTTTGATGTAATTAAAATTACAAAAAGTAAAACAAAACAAATCAAACTAACCAAAAGAAAGCTTAAATTTTAAAATCAGATAAATAATAATAATTATTATTATTATTAGCACCGCGATTGTTAAATGGTATGAAGGACCTACAGTTTAACGTGGAATCCGAACCACGGTGGAGGCCTGGAATTCCTCACATTCACAAGATGTCTTGACAGAGGTGAAGGAAGGGTTTGGTAATTAGATAAATCTTTGCCAGGACCGAGGATTGAACCCCGGCCGCCAGTATAGAAATCTGATACCTAACGCCTAGACCGCCAGGTCACCCCAGATAACTAAGAAGCTCATAAAAAGTTGTATCTGTTATTACGTAAGATTCACGTATCGATGCCAATACAATACTATACAATATGGTAGTAATATAGGGTTAAGGCGATTGGCCCTTTTTATTTGGCGTGGAAATACAGAACCATGGGAACAAACGGTTATCTTCAAGAATTTTTATTGTTTTACAATTTTCTTTTCGGAAACGGTTTGTTCAAGAATAGAAGCATGTTGATTATGTTCTACTTTTTATATATACACCTCCTTTATAATTTTAACAGTGATCAAATATCGAAAAAGTTGACATATTTCAATAGAAAACTGCCGGCTTCATAACAAAAAATGTGTGAAAATGCAACCGTTAAAAACATAAATACATTATTTTAGAAAGGGTGTTGAAAATATTAAGATAAAAATTTCACTCGTTCTCGAGAAAACTGATATTTCCAAACGTGTTATTTCTCCCCAAGACCTGTTCGATAGCTAGCACTATCTACGGTATCCATGATCCATCTGTTCTTGTTAGTGCTGAGGATACTTTGGTCGGTTGTGAAGCCACGCCACGCCTTTCACCCTCTCGCCGACCATCCCACAAAATAGGTTTTAGACTTGCACTCGACAGGGCCAAGGGCCTTAAGGTAGATGTAGAATTCTTTTATTTTCTAGTAACTTAATTTACAGATGGGTGATTCAAATAATGTAGTTGGCCCGGCTCAACTAAGCATTTGTTTTTTTTAATGAGCTTCAACAATTTTTCAAATAAAGAAGAATTTTTGTAAATCATATTCGTAGCCAGAACAACTACAAAAGCAAATATTTTTGCAACATTAAAGAACTACATGTGTAATAATATAGAATTATACATCCCAATAATTTATTATTCATATTCAAAATCATGATATTATAAATGAGAGCGGGTAGTAAGATTTATTTGTGTTAAGTTGTTAAGTTGCAAGGTGTGGTGACATCTTTATAAGTCTCTGTTTAAAAATACAACGCAGTTTGATCAACATAGACGCACCTGGATGACCACACCTTTTTTTTCTAGGAAGCTTCGAGAAGGAAATGTCACTTGATATACCCCTTCAGGGTACGCATCTCCTCACTTCCTTCCTGACAAGGAGCCGACTAGGTAAAGTCTTTGAAATCTTAATCCGTGTTTTTACCGCAATCTAAATCTTTCAGGTCGGAAATTGTCGTGTATATGACATAATTGTCGGGCATTTAAGTTAAAGTCAATAACTTGAAATATCGAGGGAAAAAAAACTGTTTATCTACTTATAATAAAAACTATAAAATACCAGAAGTTTTAATTTCTTAAATAAGATATCACCCCTTTTTAATTAATATAAATACAGGATAACAAACTTGAACTCGATTTAATCATGATAACAAATGTCACCCTAATGGTGGCGAATAAACATTAATATATCACACTATCTTTTTTAAACGTTACACATGGTTGAGTAAAATTTACCTATTCAAAGATTAGCCAGTAAACCATAGAAGGCATTCGTGCAGTGACAGGTGTTATTTAGTTATGTCAAAAAGATTATATTTCTGTCATTTCTGGAGTGTCACTGTAAAATTAGCTCTCAAGCTATTTATGGAAAGTTCTTAAGTTTGGAGAGTGTCATGATGGTAGTTGTAAAAATTTCCAGGCAATAAGACGGAGATTATTCAAAGAGTTAAATGAAGAATTCTACTTTAAATATTTTTTCATATGGATGATTTTTGTATAAATAAAGACAAAATCTTTCAGCGATTCAAAGCAGTTCTTACTTAAATAGAATATTTTCTTAAAGGAATGGATATGATCTTCTACTCAGAACTGGATGATCTGAGATAGCTCTTGATATCAAAGAGCAGTTAAACGAAAAAAGTTTGGAACTACAAGGTAAAGACCATGCAATTATAAACATAATTTCTTCAGTTTCAACCCTTTTCTGGGTAATTAATGTGTAGGATGCCAATTCTAATTTTTTTAACCCTTTTCTTTCTTCAAAAAGGTAGTTAATAATTTTGAACATAATAAAAAAAACAAGTGACAATCATTGAAAATGTGAAAGCCAAGTTTGCCCGACGATTCACAAAGTTTAGAAAATTATAACCAGTTGCGAGATTTATTTAAAATCAATTTACTCCTTGTGATGTTAAAGAAAGATTTTTTTTTATCACCATATCTTACTACCCATTCGTGTTGTACGTCTATGTACTAATTACACTATCATTTTAGAGATTAGGAAGGTTGAACTAGAGGAAGTGTACCCACGTTTAATTGGCGAGAGAGTGTAAAACATTTAGGAAAACCACCCTCTGTAAGCCCAAATTGGATTAAACTCCACTCTATCTGTCTTTGATAGTTGTCTATTGCGAGAACACCTTAGCCCATGTGGACACCGAAGCAGGTCTCAGGAAGTTATTTTTTTCTTTAATCATTTCATTTCTGCTAAATTGGAAATCTTCACAATTCACTTTATGACTAGTCATTTATTCAAAATTATTCAAGTTTCTAATGTGTCATTTTCAGGGCTCGGATTTTGATGATCAAAAAATGACTTAAATAACATAGAAATTCCAAAAAATCTCTTCAAATTTTCAAAAAATTATAAAATATAAACAAAAATTCGTAGTGAATGCACACGGCTAAATCAAGCATGCACTCTTGCATTCTGCTAAATATATTATTGATTTACAAATATATGCCTCAGAAGCAATATCTACACCCTCTACAAAGCAACCCTCTTCAGCTTAGTTGCAGTGTATCACCAAGAGTGTGTGTTTTACAACCATACAAGCCAATAGGATACAAAATTCATTATAGTCTTATTTCGACACCTGTATGTAGAAAAAAATTATGTTTGGGTGTTTATGAATTTATAAAATATCGATAGTATTTAACCATATACTTTTTCAACATGAATGCTATAAAATAACTCAAAAATGCTTTAAAATGACTTAAAAATAACAAAAAATAAACCTATAAAATATACATGTCTACAACAAGGGGATCAGGAACAAAGTATATGTGCTTATGAGCATTGTATATTGAGAAACATAAAAAAGATGACGTAATCAAAATCCAGGCCCTTTTCATTACAATGTCTAATTACTATCCAATTTTATAATATTAATAAGAAAAGTAAATATTTAATTTGCAAATGTGGGTGGGGCTAATGCTCTAGAGTCTAGATCTTGGCCATTTAACCTTATCTTACCTCAGCTATCCTGGCGTATGGAGGAATTAATTTCTAAGGTGGGGACACCATTAAGGCGAATCCCACTATCCCCAGAGAAACCGCTGCTTTTATCTGTTACCTACAGGTGCCCGGGGTGTTCCTGCGGACTGGTATGCCTCCGTCAGACTATTTTCGTTGTAAGTAGTACACAGGGCTGGGGTGATAGCCCACGTCACGAGCGTGCTCGTGGTAGCTGCCCAGAAATGAGCTGGACTCTGTGAGGCAGTGAGTTTATTCGCCGACGAGTGATGGCATTGGCAGCGTGGTGGGGTCTGGGCTCTTGGAGTTCTGGGCCTTTGGACCTGGGCCTCACCATTCATGCAGTGAGCCGTTTTAGAGCTCCGGTGCTAGCCTGGACAGTTAGTAGTGCATGGGCTAGAACATGGGCGCCTACACTCGTACGCACGAGTAGTGGGGAGTTACTTTCCCACGTGCAATGGGCGTAATCCCATTCCCCTACAAAGAGTGAAGATTGCAAATTCGCTTCTGTGAGTGAAAGTAAATGACTCCGGTTACAACCATGGATAGGTGGGAGACATGAGTCCACCGGTGCCAGTCCAATCAGTGAGCGACTGGAAGGGGGGGGGAGGAGTTAATTTTCCCCTCCCCATGTATCTGGCCCGAACCGGATCATCACACCCTTTGGGGTGCGGGGGTTGGAGCTCAATTGAGATACTGACCTAGGAACTGCCCTGGACCACGATTTCCAGGTGTGATTGGGGCCAATTGAAAGCAGCCCAGTTCACGTTACGGTTATGTATGTATACCCAGATCAGCACATGGTCGCGCCGTTTTTGATACAAAAGAAAAGTGACAGAGATGCTATATTAACACATATCATCCGTAATGAAAGGAAATAAGAAAAATATAATCAAAATTAGATAAATGAACGCGATGCATAGTGCAGTCGTGATGCAAGAAATTAGGGTGGTGGTGGAAGAAAATACACTGAATGTTGTGTGTCTACAGGAACCTTACAGTACAAGAAATGGAGCTATCCCACATATGCCAAAAAAGGCAAGAATTATAACTAATGGGAAGGCACAATGAGTGTCGTTATAGTGCTCAACAGGCACATAACAGTCACCAAGGTCAGTCAATTTTGTAATCAGAAGGTGATTTGTGTGGAAATCCAAAGTGAGATTGGTGGATGTCATTCAGTCAACATGTACTTTCAGCTCCGAGGGGAAAATGAACCATACATAGAACAGCTGGAGGAGATGGATGAGACATTTCTGAACATACCAGTAGTGTATATGATAGACACAAATGCCAGGTCCACACTTAGGCATAATAATGACATTAGAAAGGAAGATGGTAGAATAAGAGGTTATAGGGAATGCCAAAGGGGGAAACTACTGGAGGAATCAATCATAGCAAAGCATCTGGAGGTGGTAAATCAGCCAGGAAACCCTGCAACGTATGTAGGGAGGAAGTTAAGGCAATGATAGGGAACTGGCAAGTGCATGACTGCGTTACATCCAGCGATGATAATCTGATAGCTTTCGAACTGAGAAATGAAGAAGACGGGGTAAAAGCAGCTACGCGACTCTTCTACAATCTGAAGAAGGCAGCTTGGGAAAAGTTACTAAGAGAATTAGTATTACCACAGCTGGTATAACAGGGGGATAGCATAAACCTAAAAACGAAGGAATTCACGTGGGCTTTGCAGTCTGTTATGAGAAAGGCGGTACCAATAATTAAGGAAGTCGCGAGAAGTGAAGGGAATCGACCATGAAATGAGCAATTACAAAAACTACGTAGAAATGCAAGGATAGCAAGACGAGAATACCAAATATGTCTTGACCCAGCAGGAGGACTCCCACTACTGGATATACACAGGCGAAGGAAGAGTTCGAAAATACAATGAAGAGTCAAAAATGATTGCTGGGATAAATTTATTCAGCAGTAATTGAGGAATAATGCGTGGGGCATATCCTATCGGATTGCTGTATGGAAAACTAGACTCCCAGCTTTCATTTTAACACTTAAAAAATCAGATTGAGGAATGACTACCTGCTGGGAGGACTCGACTAGGTTGCTAATGGATGTGTTGCTCCCTGATGATATCCCAGAGGAGGGGGATGAGTGTCACGAAAGGGACAGGCAGGACATAATGGTTTTATATAATAATGAAGATGCGTTAGTAGAGCCAGCGACACAGGACGAGATCAAAAGGATAATAGCAGGATTGAGAAATAAAAAGGCGCCTGGACCTGATGGAATCAGAGTCGAGGGGACTCAAGAAATCAGTGAGCGGGTCACACCCTTCAAGTCTCAACTTATGAATAAGTGCTTGGTTCAGGGCAGAGTCCCAAATGTGTGGAAATGGAGCGAAGTGGTCATTCTGAGTAAATGTGGGGATAGAGACCTGCAACTCCCAAAGTCGTATAGACCAATTTGTTTGATGAATGTACTCGCTTAACTGTAGGAAAAAATTATATGTAGGAGGTTACAAATGTAACGATGTTCCAAACAAAGAATATGCAACACACTACAACCTAGTAATATGGAGGTTGTCTAACTCACCAAGGCTCA
>CABFOV010004256.1:0-40366 GCA_902141375.1 Timema poppense
ATACTCAAGGGAAAGGGGATATATGTCATCACTCATCAGTGAGTACCGAAAATAACTTTAGAGGTACAGAGCGAAACTCGTGTACGGTCGTCAAAAGTAGAAGTTGGTAGGCCTCCTCCTCAACCACAAACTATTGAGAGACAAGGACATAATGTTCATAAAAGAAATTTCCAGACTCACTGGCTGAAAACTAGCCCATGTTTGGAGTATTAAAATAGAAAGCCGCAATTTTCTGTAGGATTTGCAAATCAGCATTTAATCAAAAGTGCATTACTTTTTCACCAAAATATTTTAATTGACTTTTATTGAATAAGGTCCCAAAACTGTAAAAACTTGATTGCAAAATTAAAAAAAACAACATGAACGATCGGAATGCCGCCGAGAATCTGGCTTAAAGTTGAGTTCCATGGACCATGAAGGCTGGCGTGAATGTTTTGTGACAACTTTTCAGTGCTAGAAAAGTAGAGATTAAGGAAACAATATATCTTTGATAAAGATAATGTCATACCTCAAGTTTATGGCCACCCACGACCCATTTGGAAAAACGCCAGATCTGGCCAGATCTGGGCAGATGTGGAAATATCAGATCTGGGAAGATCTGGAATATTTTTAGCTAGAAGTTATATTTGAAGCAATTTAATTTGTTCTCTAAACCACTTTCAAAAAAGTTTAATTTTTTTTTTATTTAATAGCAGATTGCGTCAAAATACCTGTTTGGGGAGTACGCATGTATACTAATTACTCTAATGGGTTAGGGACGAGTAAGTTTGATTTTCAATGAAGTGTACATGCATTCGCGTGGAGGGTAATTGGAAAACCATTACGGATAAATCTCCCTCAGTATACCATACAGATAATCGAACCTTGATCTCCCGGTTTTCGGAAGTCCAGCCTATACTACAATACACGCCTGTTAATTTTCAAAAATGAAACGGCTAAGAAAATGTAATTTTTTTTATAAATCTAATGAAAAAATGTACTATTTAATTTCAAGAAGTTTATGTACACTTCCTCTAGTAACAACCTGCCTCATCCCTGACCCATTAGAGTAATTAGGACCCGTAGGCCTATGATGTGGTGTTAATAAATAAATGATGTGTAAATAAAGGAATTAAAAATATTAAATACATTTTATTTCGAGTATTTTTATAAACATAAAAACAACATGGAAATATTATATGTTTTATAAAAAATGTTCTTTGGATCATATTAAATAACAAAATTAAATGTCCTGTGATAAACTATGATTCACTTTTCCAGTGGCGGTGGAACGTAATTTGAACGTAATTTGTCTAGAGGGGGAGGGGGGCAGAGGGCAAGCAAAAAAAGTTAATATAAGGACTTGTATTGCAAATCCTCGCTCCCGCCCGCAACCCTAGTATCATTTTTGTAAAATGTATATCCCTAAAAACTATTTGAAGTGGTCATCTAAATATATATTGAATTTTACAACAAAATAAAATCATAATATACACTAAAATTATATTATTATCTTATTCAGCCGTTCTGGTGTTGCCTAACGCTCAACAATAATATTTGTACACTCGAATAAGGCCTTGTGCTAAGAAAAACTTATGAGTTCAATTTCCCTGTCATATTTTTCAACAAGTGTATTTCAATTAAATCATGAATGAGCAATGTTACCTATCAAGAATTAAAAAAAAAGAATATATATAATTTTATTTGACAAACAAAATTTTAATATTACTCTAGTTAGTGATCTTGTGCAATTTAAAAATAGGAATAATAGAAACATAGTTTTAATCAAATATTTATACTACAGTAACTAGGCCTATAACAAAATTAAAATATTTATTTACATTGTCACAAATAAAGTTTAAATAATCATAAATAGAACCAAATCTAACTATGATGTGCATAGAATATCTCAAATTAAATTTTTCTTTTGTTTTAAAATTTAACATTTGTGATGTATTAGTATGAATGCATTATAATTCATACAAAATAAGTTTGTCAAATGAATACATGTTATATATTATCGTTTTTCAAATACACTCACACGATATGTGCTAGCTTTGACAAACTCATCACACAACGCATCACTATCAATATTGTCAACTCGTTCTTTGTATACATGCAAAATGGCCAAGTGATTTAATCGATCTTGATCCATGGTGCTACGTAGGTATGTCTTGAGTCGTTCTAGCTTTCAGCGCTTGCTGTTGATGATGGGACGACTAAAAACAACTTTAAAAGCTCCCAAGTTACCGGTATTGGAAATAATCGCCTTGTACTCTCAGGCATTGCAATGTAAATGTCAACTAGATCTTTCAAATACTTAGGCTGGGTGGGAGTAATTCGTGCCAATATTTTTGCATCTAGTTCAACATCATCCATTTTAAAAACATAGTCCCTAAGTGTGTGTGTGTGTCGTGTTTATTCGTCACTAGCCCATTCATCAACTGCTCTTAAAATAACCCTTTCAAGTATGCAAAGTTTCTTTGAATCAGTTTGAGTAAAGCGTCTCTCGAGCTGTACCGTGACTGTATCAACTATCTCGTAGTACGTTTTCCTCATTAAATCTTTTCTACTGAGAACCACTGTCGGTTCTACGGTTCCTTGTTTATGCTCTATTTTCCTTGGAACTTACTTGGTTCGTGACAGGGGGATAGGTATAAGCTCATATTTTTGTTGGGCCTCTTATATCATACTCCACAGTGAATCAAACGTCTCTTCGGATCTTATACTCCTTAAATATTTTACAGTTGAGATAGCTGCTTCCATTCCTGCATTAACTGTTTGCTTAGGGCTCTATAAGATTAAGGCAAGTATTTCTGTGCAGCTGAAAACTTTGTTTCCTATTAGCAATCCCAAATAAAATTCACACTTTAAAAACTGATCGTAAAGACCTCGTGCAGTGCTCGACAAATCTTCACCTGATACACTGAGATGTTCTAGTGCTCGAAGTATAGCTAGATATGTTTTAATGACACTGACAATAGATGAGTTTTGAATGGTCCACCACGCCGTGCAGAGTTCTTTTGGAGTAGTGTTTGGAACATCCTCAAACTCACTTGTGATGCGTAGTAATTCCTATTTTCCTTTACTTGTGCTCATAACTATGGCCACATCATGTGCCCATTGCAAACAGTCCTTCATAAGAGGGATCGCACGAACAGTGCCTTACATCGCTAAATTCAAACAATGATTATTGCAATGCAAATACATTGATAACAGCTGTTTTTCTTTGATTTTAGCTTGGGCACCATTATGATCTCCTCGCATATTTGAAGCACCATCATAGCATTGGCCACGAACATTCTCCAGGGAGAGGTGAACTCGTATCAAGGTATCCATGATCAGACTTGTTATGACAGAACTTGTGGTTGAACTTGTCTCATAGAAACCTAAAAAGTACTCTCTTGGCTCCATATTTTCATTTACAATTCTTACAGAGATTGAAACCTGTTTCTTCTTGGATATGTCTGTAGTCTAATCTACAATCAAACTAAAATGCTTCACGTTCCGTATTTCATTCAATATTTCTCTTAGAAAAGCGTCTGCCATCATTTTTATCTTTTCATTTTGGATGTCATGTGTAGTGAAGTCTTTTGATCAAAAACTAGACTGTTTGAGTTCATGAATGTCACCAGTGCGCAGAGCAAGCAACGCTTTATAGTTTCGTTTCCATCACTGTTATTATGACCTCGTATTTGAATGCTTTGTCTTCCAAGATATCTAAGAGACGTCATTTGTGCATGCAATGCCTTTCGGTCTACAATTTGCTGCTTTTCCTTTTATTTATAAATTTGTTTGGCCACTGAATCACGTTTTTTTTTCTACAGCCTCCTTGTACATACTACTATTTGCATGTATTTTAAATTTACTTTCAGCTTTTTTTCCAATTCTTGTAACCTTTACTAATGAACGCCGTTTCAAGCTTTGAGCTGTAGCCAAAGAGATTCTCATTCTTTGATTGTATACATTCGAAGCACAAAATGCCAACTTATTCACTTTGAAAGTGAAGCCAAGTAAATTCAGAATACCAGCGTTGAAAAATTGATGGTCGAGACGTTTGATTTTCTTACCACCTTTTGCGTTTTCCGTGTAATTTGGTACAGGGAAAGGTTGGCTCTGGACGAGACCGCAAATATTATTACTTCCATCACACTCCAAAGCTACATCCTGACTGGGACCAGCGGCTGCGTTATTATCTTTATCCTCATGTCATAGATTAAAAAAAGGAAAAATCTTATCTACTTACGATATTTAACAATGGGAATAAAAATTCATTTTTAATAAGAAATTTGCTGTTTAATTTTTATTCATGGTTGTTTTTTGTAAAAATATATTTATATATTTAATAACATAAGGGATCTAAATTTCCGGAGGGGGGAGGCAGTCTCCCCTGGCTACATCCCTGGCACCTAGTGTAATTTTATTAACGATCGTTCATAGTGTCACAAAAATTTGTTAAACCAACAAAATAATAATACCACACGCTTGTATTTAACTTAATTTAATTAAAAATTCAAATCATATAGAACTTTTTTAAATATAACATTGATTTTCCATTTTGTATTGTGTTATTGTGGCTCAAATGTAATCCTTTTACTTTGTAATATATCAAGTTACCCGCTTCGGTGGCCGAATGATCTGCTAACCTTTTTTTTTCTGGTGTGCCACTACCTGAGATAATCTTGGACGTGCCTCTCCCCCCCAAAATCTCCAACCAAAACTTATCTTCGTACCACCACAACTTTTCGAAAAATTGTTGAGTAATACATGTTTTTTTAATTTCTGATTGGTATAGGAATTTTGGATTTTTTTGTTTTTTCCTATTTATGATGGGAACCAAATATAAGACTGAGGATAGTACAGTACATAGCAGTCAGTATACCACAAAATAGCAACTAAAGAATATGTACGGGGCGGCACGTGGCAGTGAGAAGGGGTGTAGAGTATGTAGCGGAAGGGGGAGAGAAAGGCAGCTTGAGTGTCGAGAAACAATACACACAGACGGCCAACTTAATAGCTAATATTCTAGCAATTTATTAACTTATATCATTTATTAAGTTTATTTGATGTTGCTATAATTTGCTATATTTAAAAAAAATCTACGGTGACTTAGGTGTTCCACGATTTGGCAACCTTTGGTCTAAGAGGTTACGCTCATAATATACCTAACTGCCAATGACGGGGAAATCTGGGTTCGAATCCCGGTCAGGTGTACTGAATTGTGTTTTCCCTAAATAGTTTTCTAATCTTCCTTCACGCAAACGTGGGTACACTTCCTCTAAATACAACCTATCTCAGCCATAAACCATCAGTGTAATGAGTTCATACGCATATACCCCAGAAAGGCAATAAAATGTGGCGACAAAAAAAAATCAAATGATAAATTTCAGAAGAGGTACAGTCCGTATGAAAAGGAATGTCTTGCATACGTACTTGGTATTGAGAAGTTTGCAGATTATCTGGAGCAACGCGAGTTCGTTTTGTATACAGATAATAGTGCTTTACCTAGGATGTTTAATCACCCGTAACAATTAGATAAGATTGGCCGTTGGGTTTTAATATTGTCTCAATTCAAAATTACTACTGTACATGTCTTGGCGAAAAATAACGTAGTTGCCGATGTTTAATCAAGTACCAATGAGGGCGTGTTTCCTATACTTTCTTGCATTAACCCTTCTAATTTAAATGTCATTAGTACTATTCCGGAATCATTTGTGTCCTTAAGACAACATCAACTGGAAGACCCCTTTTTTAGGGAGATTATTGATCGCTTAGGTAGTGGTGATAATGTAGAATATTTTCTTATGCATAGAGACCTTCTATGCGTGCGGGGTAAGAACAACAAGGGTAGAGAGATTTTTGTTCCCTCTAAATTAAGGGATATGATCCTTAGACACTTTCATAATTCCACCTTTGGAGGCCACTTGGGAATTTTCAAAACGCATCATAAGATTGCTCAAGAATTTTTGGGCCCAATATGTATAAGGATGTTAGACAGTGGATTAGGAGGTGTGATGGGTGTTTAGGAGCCAATCCCTCTCAGGAAACTCTCTATGGGTTTCACGCTGCAGATATCGCTCATAACCCGTGGGATATGGTGTTTGTGGACTTCGTGGGAACCATCACTCGTTCTACCAGTGGGAATACCTGTGTTCTTAATCTCGTTGATGGGTTTCTAAGTTTGTTGTTATTATCCCCCTAAGGAATATGAAAGGTTCGACCACCGTTAAAGCCTTGTCTGATAGTGTGTGGGTGATTTTTGGTGCTCCCAGAAAGCCTGTTTTCGTTCTAAGGTTTTTCATCACATGTGTTTTGCGTGGTGAATAAAACATGTAACTACTACTCCTTATAACCCTGCACCTAATCAGGTAGAAAGATTTAATAGAAACCTAAATATTGCTTTGACCATTTATCATGGTAGTTCCCAGCCTCACTGGGACAAGGAGCTAGACTTCCTATCTCTTGCTTTCAACTCAGCTATTCACGAGTCTACAAGAGATACCCTTTCCTCTTTGTTACTTGGCAGGGAATTGAGTCATCCCTTGTTGGAAATTTGGGACGTTGACCATCTGGTTGGGGATTGTGGGACCTCCACATATTATGAAAGGTGTAAGCTTGCCTTTCATAACTTGCGGAGATCCCGGGCCAGGCTGGCCACGGCTTACAACCGAGGTCGGTTGCCTGTAAATGTTTCTGTAAATGATATTGTTATGTGCCGAACCTTCCCATTGAGTTCAGCTGCCGACAGGATCTCTGCCAAGCTCACTCCTAGGTGGAGTGGTCCATGGAGAATCAGTTCATTTTTAACACCTGTATTCGTTAATCTTAAACTTGTGGAGGATGAGCAACATAGTCACAGAGCTCATTTGAGCCATTTAAAGAAGGTACCATAAATATTGAATATTTGTAAATATTAGATGTTTTAAAATGATATAATTAATAATGTTAACTATTATTTTGTGTTGGTGACCTGGCGGTCTAGGGGTAAGGTGTCAGACTTCTGTGCTGGCGGCCGGGGTTCAATCCTCGGTCGCGGCAAAGATTTATCTGATTACCAAACCCTTCCTTCACCTCTGACAAGACATCTTGTGAATGTGGGGAACGCCAGGCCTCCACCGTGGTTCTGACTCCACGTTAAACTGTAGGTCCTTCATTTCATCTCACAATCACCCTACCATTACACATTAGCGTAAGTGCGTATAGCCCGAACGGGTAGTAAGACGCGGTGCTAATAATAATAATAATAATAATAATATATTGTGTTGAAATTTTTTTTTACTAGGACTAGTAGAAACAATATTAGAAACACTAGTAGAAACAATATTGGAAAAGAAAAGAAAGAAATAAGTAATTATCTTTAATAGTAAATATGTAAAAATAAAAGTAAATGTTTGTGTATTTATTAAGGAGTAGGTACACACATAGTTTTATGTAGATAGTGTACCTTTATTAAAATTGAAAGTAACATAAATAAGATTCAGTTGGAATCTAGATTTATTAATAATTTTCTCCTGACGAGAAACACATTTTTGATCTATAGTTAAGAAAGTAACATAAGTCAGATTCAGTTAGAATCTAGATTTATTAATAATTTTCTCTTGTTGAGAACATTACTTGATCTATTGCCTGTTGGTACTTTTAGGATGTAAAGGAAATAACTTTAATTTGCTTTCCTAATCATGACCCTTGTTGGGGTTTTTGTCTCAAAACTTTATTGTGAGTGAATCTGAGGTAATCTTGTGTATACTCTCGATCTGACTTTTATTCTTCTCTCCCCTTTCCTTTCCGTCGGCTTCAACTCGCTAGAAAGAATGGTAATAGTTTTCTTCTTATGTCAGTCCTATGCCATGAGGGAAGAAGACGAGCAAATTATGCAAGCCGGATGACATCGATGTAGTTGCCATGGCCTACTCTCAAGGGGCAAGAGAATTTTGTAGATGTCTCCTCGCCATCAGCTTTTGACCCTCTTATGGAGAGCCTCCTTTGAAGAGTAGGAGAGTTGTAGCGTGTCAACCATGTATAGTTGACACCTACACAATTAAGCTACGTAAAAATACGAAGTTATAATAATTATATTGGAAAAATCCAAAGAAGAGGATTAGAGTGGAAATATTTAATAATAATATCCTTCAAAACCTACTGTTAACGACTGGATGGACTCGGATATGATCCACGTGCTCCCAATAGAAAATACTACAAAGGATTTTAATAATACAAATCTACATAAAAATACTAAACTTACAATAGTGGAATACAAAGAAGATAATTAAAACTAATGCATTCAGGAAAAATATGCTTCGAGACTTACTCACCGTGGCTGGATGGTATCGGATAACGCCAACATTTCTTCTAGCAAAATATTCAACACTAATGGCGACAGGGTGCGTCCTAACACATCCACTTACAACATCTCCAGTCATAGTAAAGAACTAAAACTAAGTTAGGCTCGCTCCCACGACCCTCGAGCGCCACTGTCGTGGCAGCGTGTCTTCGAGCCTACCCTTTTCCTAGCCCCTCAAGCACCAGTCCATCCTATCTACACCTGTGTTATTTGTTATTACGTGTTCTTCTATTTCTTTTTTTGTTCCGTTCTAGTCAGAGAAAGGGTATAAAATAAGTACTCTCAGATTTACTTTATATTATTCTATTACATCACGTCATGGAAGAAGGAACTTCTCTCCACGAAGGGACCGATGGCCATGGAGTATTGGGCGTGGTTCTCACCGCCGCACCACTGAGAAATAACCTCTCTTCACGAAGTAACCGGTGGCTATGGAGTATTGGGCGTGGTTCTCACCACCGAGGAAAACCTCTCTTCACGAAGGAACAAGTGGCCATGGAGTATTGGGCGTGGTTCTCACCGCCGCGCCACCAAGGAATATCTGCTCCGATTTCCTAAGTATAGAGGTGACGTTAATAAGTCCATCTAACTTATTGTTTTGTTGAAAGATTAGAAATTGTTTATTTAATAAGTCCATCTGACTTATTGTTTATTCCAGACTTAGTATAGTCGAGGCGACTATTATGTTTATTTTGACTTCTTGTTTCAGTCAGAGTGACTAGATTTTGGTTTTGTATTATTCCAATTCTGTTGATGTAGTTGCAGTAACACTAAGTGTTGTTCAAGTGTCTCAGATTTGTTATATTGGTCCAAGAGGCCGTGTTTTTCCTATATGCATATGATATAGCTTCGATATAGGAGCCTTGAGCTCCAGATGTAATAAGGACTTAGTCCAAATGGTTGCTATTCTCAACGAGCACTATATTTTTCTTTTGAGTCCTTAAGACTACACACTTGTTTTTATGGCTACAACCAGGTTGTCTATTCTTTTTATATGACCTAGTTGGGTCACTGTGTTCAATGCATTGAGTCATTATTGTTGCCACACTTCGCGTGTGGTATTAGCTTGGGTGCGTAAAGCGCGGAACTCAGCTTGTTTCTATATGGGGTCCACGCAGATAATCCTTTTTTTTTCTATTTGCCCGTTTTTGGCACCTATTGACTGAGTATTAGTATTATATGAATTATATTAGTGTTGTACCCCAGGGAGTGTGTCATTAAATACATGTACTATTGAATGCACTGGCAGTACCAAAAGGGAAAGGACCAGCCATAGTACTATTTTGTGTAGACATCTGTATGTTAGCCATCTATCAATGTAATAAAATAACCTTTCTATTGCAATTCATTATACTATGTCTCTTAAAGAATTTTTTAAGTCCCAATCAATCAAGCTAGTTTAAATTAAAAATGTGTTAACACTAGTATATGTATATCATTTCCAGTTAACATTTGTTTATAATTACCTCACTGTTTTTCTTTTATTATCACCTGACCGTAGTCTGGCGTCAGTCCAGCTGTTTTGTAATTGAACTTTGCTCTTCAAGCCTACTGCATTTGATCTAGCCCGTGTCGCGGAGGGCAATAATTATAAAGAAGCGTATATAAAATATATAAGATTTAGAGCATCATAAAATTAAAAGCCTAAGATTAGTATATATAAGAATTTTAACTTACGTGATTTTGTCAGCACTTTCCCTATATATTCCTTTATACGTTTTCCTGCTGGTTACATGAATATATCCTCATCGTCAACATTTGGTTGTTCATTCTCAAATATTATATCATTCTATTTGAAAATTGTCATCAAATTATCTTCTTTGAAATCAACTAAAAAATAAATATTCATACTTTCTTGTAAAATACGTCAGCCATAATTTTTTTTTATTACAAACACAAGCAGATCAAATACAAGGTTGCCAGCTTATCCCCAGCTATTCTTGAATGTTCATGTGTGCAACACATTTTTAAAACAAATTATAAAATAAACAGCCCAATTCATAAATGTAAATTAAGACTTACAAATTTGATAGCTTATTAAAAAATATTGATACTAATTAGTACAGTATCATATTTTTAACTGAACCGTAAATATTAAATTATATTGTATGAATATTTTCATTCTAAACAAAAATATTCCTACTAGAAATTGATAATTTTTATTATTATGCATACATTTTATTTACATTTACTTAGGACCTTGAAAATTAACTTGTTAAATTAGTTATAAATACATGCATGTAGATTTAATTTTGCTATTTTGATCGTGTTTATTTTGTGCGATGTCTAAATAATGAAAAAAAAAACAACTCCAAGTTAATTTAATTACATAACTCATGGCCATGTGGTAGATCTTGAGGGAAAACCATCCTAACGTGATCCTGTTTATTTTGTGCGATGTCTAACTAATTAATTATTTTTTTTCTAAGTTCTATTTGGCACCGCGTTTTACTACTCGTTCGGTTTGTACGCTTAAGCAATTATTACACTAATGGTTTAGAAATTTGGAAGGTTGAATTTAGAGGAGGTGAACCCACATTTGCGTGGAGGGAAAGTGGAAAACCATTTATGAAAACCCACCCTCAGTTCACCAGACCGAGTTTCGAATCTCGATATCCCCATCCTCAGCAATCTTGCTCAACACAAAACTAGTGCGTTATGATATAGCTAACTACGCCACCAAGGCAGGTATATTTCTAAATTAATTTAATTTCATAGCCCATGGGGTCATGTAATATATTTTGTGGGGCAAATATGTCCTAACCTGATGAAGTGATGAAAGTTGTGTGTGATAATTTTAGGTAGCATAAATTATTTTAAGCTAAGTTGATAGTTGAATAAATCTTTTTTCCTACAGCCATTAATTATGCATGGCGTTAATTTAACCACATTAAATCTCAAATATAAAAGGTGTAGGCCTATATGTGCCTATAATAGGCCAAACTCTAAATAAATTAATATCAATATATGTAAATTATCTTCCAATAATATTCAGCTCTTGCCCAGAACCAGATAGATCTGGGCAAGAACAAGCCATATCTGGACCAGAGCCAGCCATATCTGGGTAGATCTGGACAAATCTGGTCCAGAACTGTGGCAGATCTGCCCCGATTTGATTGTTCCACATGAGGAACTTGCAATTTGGGGGCACCCTGATGAGTCGAGTAAATTTGTTAACTTTTTGATTAAATGATGCAAAGACTGTCAAATTTTAAAGACATGGATGGATCGGGATTAATTTAAATTGTGTTCTCATGAAAGCTGCAACGAGATTTTGGAGATCATGAGGCATCACGTGACACGTACTATTACTTCTCGAATCACTATTGCAAAACACAACGCAATCATCGAGGTCGAAACATACTACGATATTTCTGTCCAGAAACAAGTTTTCATCTGCTTCATATTTACCAAAGAGTTAAAATAAATACATATATTTTTATTATTTACCGACAGTCTCAATATTATTCAAAATTGGTCCATTATGACCGCTATTAAATTTTTGACTAATACTAATTATTGATTAAATTGGAATTGGTATAGTATTAATTTTATGGAAATCCTAAACATAAATAAACAAAAACAAAAGCGTTCAAGTAAGTACACAATCGGCTCATCATTCAAATTAAATCAGGTAATACAACTAACCGAGTTTATTGAATACCGATAGGGGAGATACACCTAGAGGTAGGACACCGGAACACTTTTTGACCCGGGGTGAAAAGCGGAGGGGGAGGCGTTGTTTTCATGTTAGGTTAAGAAAAAAAAAATTATCCTCAATTTTTTCCTAATTTTTATTGCTCTTTTACCTTTCGCATATAAAGGGTTGTAATCATGAAACTTTTTGACCTCGTAATAACTCTTTATGTTTTATGTGCACCTGAACCTCAAAAAGGGGATATTACAATTCTGTATATTCCCATTTCTGTCTTTCCCTGGGCACAGATTTGAAATGGTTTTGGATTTTGTTCAAACTTGATATTTAGATTTTACACAATGTCTTGAGATTTTATTATTGTGACCCTAGCCTTTAAAAAACGGTAGTTTACTGATGAGTTATTTCTTAAACTTTTGTTTTAATCGTAAACGGCTTTAACAATTTTATTTAAAATGGAGATCTAAAAAGGGTTCTACCTGACAACATGGATTTAATGATTTAGCTTAAAATGAATTTTCGGTGAGTTTCTGTAATGAAAAATAAAACTGAGACCCTACATTTATTTTTGGAGGAAAAATCGTTTAATGTTAGTTTAATTATGATTTTTTAAAAAAAGATTTGAGTATTTTGGAAATGGCTTTAACGATTTGTTTCAAAATGGGTATATGTTAATATTCTTACATTATATAAAATTACATTTTTCTTAAAAAAAACTTTAATTTTATACTATTTTATAGGTGACAGATTTTATTTTTCATTTTTACACTTTTTGAAAATAGCTCAAACAATAGTGGTTCATAATTAGTATTTGAAGACTACCGATATTTTTTCTAAAATAAATACAACTATATGTATTTTATTTATGATAAATTTGAGTAAATTAGAAAGTTTTCAAAAATGGCTTTTAAGATTTAGTTTGAAATGTGTGTCTGAGGAATTTTTTTTGTAAGCAAAAATATATTTTTACTTTTACAAATATACACAATTTGAGTATGACTTACAATTAACTTATTTTTGAAAATTTGGAGGATGAAACTAATCGAACTTGTTCTATGTTATTGGCTGCGAGAATCGTAAGTAATTAATTGCACAATATTTCTTAAAACCTTTCCCTCCCGGCTTCAACATCATACGATTAGTTTTTGAAGTGAGGTTGTACCTATGGCCCCTAGTTCCTGAATTTATTCTTAGAGGCCCTCATGAAGTTAAGTGAGAATTTGTTACCCACCTCCCACACCCACCACAGAATAAAAGTAAGTAGGCAATTCTGCTGTTGCTCGATTACAGCAAAATATCTTTTATTTATTACAGTTCTTTAATTGGCTATATCTCTTTTCTTGTTTTTCAGACACCTTGTTTTAAACATTGTATTTTCTGAATAGAAACTAATACCAGTAATATATTTTTTAAATAATTTATAGCCATTATTTTTAGGTTTATGTCTTTGTATTGTTTCATATTTCAAAGCTTTAGAACTTCCATCAGGATAAACTTAATGTGCGTTTATTAACATCCAATTTAATTAATAATTCGCAACATAATATTTATAGAAGTATATTTTTTACTGAGCCACCGAAAGTAAAACAATTTAGTGTATAAAAAATACCTAGGTAGCAGTATCATATATTTAAAGATCAGTTATATAAATTTAACTAGTTTAATATATTATGATCTATGCTTCATCACTCGTCTGCCCTTCAGCTTCCAGGAATCAATTTAGTAAATATGTCTTGTAGACTCTCTATTACGTTAAACAATATACTAAAATCGTCACATTATTTTAAAGAGCATCACATTTTTTCACGCAAGGTACCATAGTAGCTTATATTTTACTTTTATAAACGGAAATATATGTTTTCCATTACATTGTTCATCTTGTGAATGTGGGGAATGCCAGGCCTCCACCGTGGTTCGGATTCCACGTTAAACTGTAGGTCCTCCATTCCATCTCACAATCACCCTATCATTACACATTAGCGTAAGTGCGTATAACCCCAACGGGTAGTAAGACGCGGTGCTAATAATAATAATAATACATTGTTATGGAAATTTACACACACACACACACACACACACAATGCTATCCTATTTTTACCTTTAGCATAAACAATCTATAAATTGTGTATGCTAAAGGTAATTTAGGTAATTAATATGATGGCATGAATAATTTCAAACGCCTAAATGCATTCTTAGCTATGTCTATCAGAGTTTGTGGGTATTTAATTAATTTTCATCAATATATCATCCAATATAAAATAGTCCTACTTAAAAAATATTTGGTTGTTTTAAAGAGATAAAAGCCTTGTCAAATCAAAAAACAAATGAGCCAACACTTCAATTCTCATGTTACTTCCTACCTAACATGTTTATATTCTTTGGGAAGATAATTATCTGTTTTTACCAGTCCCGCAAAACTGTTCCGATTCGACCCAGGGGTGCAAAATATGTCCGAACGTGCGAACAAGGTTCGGGGGAAATTAAAGAAGTCCTAGGGAAATTTGGGGCAGGGAAAAGTCCAACAATTTGGTTGACCTTGTTAGTAAATTTTGATTCTGATATGGTAGTTTCATTTGTATGAACAACAAAGGTAGATGATGCTCAACACCGGCACTATCGATATGTTCCATAGTGATGCAGTGTCGGTGTAAGCACAAAGAGTTGCGGTGCTTAGGGGCTAAGATAATGTGTCATTGGGATTTTCAATATTTAAATAAGTAGTCAGAGGTTGAGATATGGGGAAAAGGAAAAATCTAATAATTCAACCTGGCTAATGGCATGATTGAGTGATGAGTCATCAGTCACCGCAGGTGTTTGTTAGCTATGGCGGACAGGTGGGGGAGAATAGGACATTATGAGTGATATTTTGTTTTAGTTTGAATTCAGTCACCCATTATATTGCGGCATAATTACATGGCAATGTGCGCACAGTTTATTTAAACTCGTGACATGTGTAGTGTAGTAATTGTGTAGCCATGAAATTGTTTATAGTGGACCTATTAAGGTTTATACATTGTACAATAGATAAATGTTTTTACAAAATGAGATGGTTTAGTGAAAGAAATGTTTATTATATTCTGAAAATTGAAAAATTACACCTGGAAATGAGAATCAAACCTGGGACCTTTTGCTTTGTAGTCCGGGTTCGATTCTTGTGTCCAGGAGTCATTTTTTTCAATTTTCAGAATATGATATCTAGATGGAGTAATCCTCACTAGAAGCATAAATAATAGCTTTGGCTATTTGATTCTTAAATGTTTATTATGTTGACCTTTTAAGATCAAACAAGACGTCATCTGTGCTTATTGTAAATGGCATGGCAGATGTGATAAATTCGGATAGCACATATCTAATAAACATCCCCAAGAAAAACCTAGAAGTAAGGATCAAGGGAATATTGCAAGTTTTGTAAAACTTAAATTATGTTATCAAGAAAAACTCAGTTGTAAATAGCGATAGTATTTCCCCTAGTGTGATTGATAGTGATAGACCTTACAATAGTGGTGAGTCTACGAAAACACGAGAAGTCTATGAAAATCAACAATTAAATCAAGGCATCCTGGAATTACACTCCACTGCCTCTTACTCTCAAGATGTAAAATTAAATGTTGGTACCGGTAATTCTACTGGTATCAATGAACAATTAATAACAATATGTAATGCATACAAATAAATGGGAAGGTTGCTATTTATGGGAGACAGCTAAATTTTTTATAAGGTAGGTACTTTAAAAATAACTATGATTAAAAATATGTTTAAATTTGAATTTTCTAAACTATGCAGGAGGTAATAATCCTTATTCCCTTTAGCCTCTGTAAAATACTCAATGTTTTATTTTGAGCGCTATGGTTTTCAGGGGATTTTTTATGGAAACGTTATGTTCTGGGGAAAAATCGGATCTCTGAACATATTCTCTATCCCTGATTTGACCGCAATGTAGGAACATATTGTTTTAAATGAGAGTTGTTACACTACTGTGTTGCTGCTGAACTCACAGGAAGCTACCACATCCTACTGCACTGTGACGGGATAGCTGGGCAACCGAATAGCTGCAATTCCACATTCATTCAATTGCAGGTGGTCATACTGTATGGATGTGCTGGTCCGTTTCCTTGCTTCTTTTCGATATTGACAAATAATTTAATGCTTAATCTTTACTCTGAACTGATTGCGTTCTTAAATGTTGTTCTCTGTTTAGTTATGTGCGGGCACATTATGTTGAACAATTCATCAAATGAATTTGTTGACATGCTCACAAAATTTTTCTTCATGTCATCGAATATTACCATAAAATGCGATAACGTTTTCGCTCGACTCTTATTCGGTGTGGAGAATATGAACTCAATATTTACGTACTACTGGATCTTTCAATAATCCTTAAGCTTCAAGAGCACAAATAGCTTTCAATTTGGAAAACATTACTATCACACTCTTCACCTACTGCTCTAGGTGAACTGGTGGGTTGCACTATCCTTTCCACCGGACAAATGTGACTTGTTGAGGCAATCCTGTCATACTGGGCTAGTTTTGCCGGATTGGTGAAAACTCATGGTATAACACCGGCCTTATCATTCCCAAAGCCAGAGGCTTATAAATTGTTACTAATAGCTATACTTTGCAGAATATTGGTAGTTGTTAGAATCGTGAATTGTTGATTTATGGTGTTTTTCCAACAATAACTCATGGCCTGTGACAGGATAACGTTTACTCTGTTGGTTAACATTGCAAGAGAGCAGAACTGCAACATAAAATACAATAAAATACTAACATGTGTTTTACAAACTCATAATAATTCTTGTTGATGTTAATACAGTAGAACTCCAACTATCCGGATTAGGCCTAATGAGTGCCGGACGTGATCCGGATATGCAGAAATCCGGATAGTTGGAATAATCAAGGTAATTTTCTGAAATAAAATGCAAACTTTACTCTAAAATCACTTTTTTTTATTAATAATAATAATAGCACCGCGTCTGACTACCCGTTCGGGTTATACGCTTTTTTTATTGTTTTTGCAATAATACTGTGAAGTGGAATCACATTACAGTACTGTAGTAAAAAATACATTAAGTTTAAACTTATTGCTACTATAAAGAAGTATACATTGAATTTGAATCATACAGTAGGCCTACAGTACTGTATATGTAAAAATTAAATTGGTACTCAATGTACATGTATATGGTGGTAATGTAATTTGAAAATATATTATTATTATTAGCACCGCGTCTTACTACCCGTTCGGGTTATACACACTTACGCTAATGTGTAATGGTAGGGTGATTGTGAGATGAAATGGAGGACCTACAGTTTAACGTGGAATCCGAACCACGGTGGAGGCCTGGCATTCCCCACATTCACAAGATGTCTTGTCAGAGGTGAAGGAAGGGTTTGGTAATCAGATAAATCTATGCTGGTACCGGGGATTGAACCCCGGCAGCCAGCATAGAAGTCTGACACCTTACCCCTAGACCGCCAGATCACCTTGAAAATATAATAGGATTAAATGTTCACTAAGGTGGACTGTGGAGGAAGAACAAATTATATTATTTCTCAATTCTCACTCATTTTCTGCATGACAAGCAAGAGGCAACTAACTCTAGCATTCAATCTTATTTAGCTCATCATAATTCATATTTGTTCTTTCATCTTTGTTTATCAATACATCCTGATGTCTGACTGGGTGACGGGGTGAGTGGCGACCAGTCTACTACCCTTCCTTTATCAATGAGCAAGGTCATCACAAACTAAACAAAATAGTCTTTTGTAGAGCTCAATGAACTTAGTTAACTCAAGAGTGCCCCAGGTAGACAAAGCAGAAATTTTATGTGCGTTGTTGTAGCAGATGAATTATGGCAGCCCGTCCATTATCCTATTGTTTGTCAATAGTTAAAAAATCTATCTTGATAGATTATGTAAACGATGAAAGTAGTTAAAAAATGGCACATCTCAGAAGTGAATTATGGAAGTTTTTTAAGAAGTTGGGTAGCAAAAAAGCATATTTTAAAATTTGTTTTAAAGTATTAAAAACCATTGGGATTTTCAATATTTAAATAAATATCAACGTATTATTATGATGCAAAATTTGAAACTATTATTATTAGATAAAAAAATACTTTTCCAGTTTAAAATTTCGATACAGATACATACTGGTATCGATACTTTTCTTTTGATACTATCATGGTATCAATATTATTCTTCCGATACTTTTCTTTCGATACCACATCCCTACTACTGAGATTCGTCCATTAGGCTTTGGAGAATTTCTTCATCACTTAACATTTGAAATTCAGGGTCTGATGAATCACACTTCAACTACTCATTTATGTGATATGCGTTGCACTCAGAACAGCCAGGAATTTTAATAATGATGTTCTGGATGTCTTCAGTTAATATTTCATGTTCAGCCTCATTTTCAATTTCTTGTTCAATTTCCTTTATACATTCTTCCTCTTCTTCTTTGCTACTTCCTTTTCTTTCTAGATTTGTTCTTTTGTCAAAATTCCATCAAGTTTATTGCATGCTCTCTTTAATGTTGTGGTTTTACCAAATTCCACGAGTTGGCTATCATGTAAGAACAGTCCTTTAAATCAATCTTATGGTGTGCTAGAGTGCCCTCTTCACCTTCATCTGCTAACAGCAACTTTCGTAACAGTTGTCTTCCGTAATGTCGTTTCATGCACTCTATTACACCCTGGTCTATTGGTTGAAGTAAACTCGTTACATTTGGTGGCAGAAAGAGCACTTTAAAATACCCACTTTCTCTTTCCAAGAGGCTCTCAGAGGGATGAGTTGGCGCTTTATCGACGAAAAACAACACATTCTTCTTTTTCCCCACTTCCTTTTGGTATTTTTTTACAACCAGAATAAACATTTAGTCAAATCACTCTGTAAACAATGCAGCTGTCATCCATGATTTTGTTTGATTTTTGTACCCCAGGGAAAGGTTTTTAATATTTTTAAAAGCTCTGGGACTTTTAGATCTACCGATCAAAAACAAAGGGAGCCGATGACTGCCCGTTGAGTTGGTACAAGTAAGCACTGTCACTTGTTAATTTTGTGCCCAGGAGCACTAGCTTTTCTCTTTGAGGCCAAAGTTGTACAGGATAAAGCCTTCCAATTAAGGCCTGTTTAATCAGCATTATACACAAACTCAGAGTCTTAGTTTTTATTTTCAAACTGTTCAAGGAATTTATCCTCAGCATTGTTGCCAGCAGTAAGTTTTTCACCACTTACATCAAGCTCTCGAATGCTGTGCTTAGCCTTAAGATTACAAAGCCAGCCATTACTTGCTTTGAATTCAGACAGACCACCGATCTTTTCAGCAAACATTATTGCTTTCTGACATATAATTGGGCCAGATAGAGGATTTCCAACTGACCGCTGCTGCAGAAACCATTTAAAAACAGCCTCCTCTAGTTCTTTATTTCCATTGGTCCTCAACATTTTTCTAGACGAGCTTCCATCTTTACGTTCCAAAACAGAAATAACGTTCCTAATTGAAAAACTATTTTTCTTTAGAACAGGAATAGTAGATGTACTTTCATTATAAATTTCGGCCAATCGTTTACCATAGGGCCTACACTCCTTTTAGTTCTTCAATAATTTTCACTTTGTGATTCAATGACAAAACAACACATTTTCCTTTAGTCCTATACACCACAGCACTATACAGTAATACTGTACTCACAACATGTGAACAAACATTACACAAACAAAAAGTGTGAACAAACAACACAGCAAAATATAGCACAGTGTAAATCACAGGATAGACAGGAAGATATTGAGACAGTGAGTCACCCTCACTAATAAAAGTGAGCTGAGAGACCTGTCAGAGGGTGGGGATGGCATGCTGCTTTGGAATGGCAGAGTGGCTGGCCGGCGATTACCATCGCCATTCGCGGCGACGCAGCATGACAAATTTCAGTACTGTACAGTACACTATTTTCCTTTTTTAGTATATCTTTTTATTTCCTGATAACGATCCCAATATTTGGCGGTCCGGATAACTGGAGTTCAGATAAATGGAGTTCTACTGTAATTATAAGCTAACCCATCCTAACAACATAGACTTCCACATGTCAACCAAATGAAACTTAGGTTACATTATAATGAGTTATAGCTACTCTTTATTCACATTTTAAGAGTACCTAGATTTGTTTAGTTATTTATACCTGTACAATAAAATGAAGCACAAGCAAGGTATGGGAAAATCCCTAAAATTTTAACTACTTCCAAAAGTTCATTCAAAAACTAATAATATTAATGATAAGATAATTTCTTACTGTATATGCATATAATATCATATGAAGTATCACAGCATCAATAGCACTTTTGATTTCATAAAACAAAAACTTTTTAATCACTCGTTATTAATTGTATAGTACATAGGCCTACTAATATAATTTCTTTGAGTAATAATATTATTAACTGATTTTCAGGCAGCAACTTTATCAGATTATGATATCCAGCATAAATCACCTTTACAAAGGCGTGTTGTAAGTATGAGTGTTATTATTATATTAATTGTATGGCCTATATTAAAAAAAAATTAACTTTCTGTGTACAGTATGTACACCTGCCTTTATATTAGTAGTTTACTCACTAGTCTTAGTTTTTGGTAGATTGATAAACTTATTGAAAAAGAAACAATCTTAATGGGTGTTTTCACTCTAACTTTAATGAAAAAAAATTGGAAAATTATTTTAAAGGTTTAGTGACTATTATGTTATATTAGGCTTGATTAAGGGGATATCATAATTAAAAATGTGTATTTTATGGTGAGAGTGTGGAGAAAATTCACTAAACAAATCCTTCCCATTTATAATTGTGTGCCAACTTTGCCCTTGTGTAAAGGCCAAGATAAGCTATACTTTTAAAATTAATTATTTTCATATAACTTTGATAAATTTATCATACTTTCTGTGGGCTACAGATGAGAATAATCAAAGATACTGAAATAGGCTATTCAAAATATATTGTTTTTCACTTATATAACAAATACGCTAGGTATTTTGAATAACAACAATTGTATACTACCTTGCAACAATCCTTTGGTTTTTAAAACATCACTTAGCATTTCATACAAGACACTTGACTGCTGAAATGAATAAAAAAATAGGTTTTTCCAATGATTCAATTATCAGCTGGTAAAAAACTGAATTGTTTGTGTTTTATCTTGTGTTTAGCAAATCCAAAGAATTGGACTAGTACACTATTTATTCAAGGCCTATGTATTAAGATGACATTTGGTTTAGTTATGGTGTTAATACAACAATAAAATATGCTTCTAAAGAGCCAATGTCTGTTAAAAAAAATATCAGAAGCTGCATTTAAACTACACAGGCCTGCAACATCTCAATTTCAATTTTCAAAAAATTTAAGCCATTGAAAATTGCCTGCAATGTAATGAGTGATTCTTATACTTTTTGGTATGCTGGTTTCAAATATAGCCTCTATTTTTCTCTATCACAAGGATTTTTCACAAAATGCATAATAAAATATGGAAAAAGAGCCTATTATATGTATGTTGGTTAACCCTTTTGCTGCGTATTTAATTTCTACTTCTTACCTTCAGAAATGCTAATTATAAGTCAAAAATTCAAACTCTGAAAATTTGCATAGTGATTATGATTATGATCAAATGTGATTTTCAACTAGTAGGTCTAATGCGTTTTAAATATGAAATTTAGCACCACGTTGTCTATAAATCACATAATAATATATATTTTATATCGATAACATTTTATACATCACATATTATTTATGTCACATTTTACTTAAATGCAATGTTATTATGATATCAGAACCATTCTTTATTTTACTTGCAACCCACAATAATGTCAAACCAATTGCTAAATGAGGATTTGACAAGCCTAATATTGGCCTAATATAGGATAGGCGAATGTAATAAAAAGAAAACTTTTGAAAATTAAGTTACATCAACACAACTTGAAAATTTTTGTGCTACAT
Organism: Timema poppense; assembly: GCA_902141375.1. Taxonomy (NCBI): domain Eukaryota; kingdom Metazoa; phylum Arthropoda; class Insecta; order Phasmatodea; family Timematidae; genus Timema; species Timema poppense. The sequence continues at coordinate 21,945 of CABFOV010004256.1, forward strand.
TGGTGCTTTCCCCAGTGTAGTATATAAGATCATATATTTGTGTTAGGCATGGTTTCAAAATAGGAAATAGGTAAAGAACAAAAATAAAATAGCAATTAGAAGAAATAAAATAAATTTTAAAACTCACTGAATTATTGAATTTTCCAATTGCTATACCAAACAAATATTATATTTGTTACACTTCACATGGCACAAATTCATCAATCATAAATAAAATGTTACTAACACAGAATATCTGGACACTAACCAATCCCTCAACAATTTTTTCTGCCACATAAATATTGAACATGTACTACAAGTAGTGAAATGCGGAAGTAAACAAGCGGTACTATTGTTATGATTTAGCAGCTTATAATTTACAGTTCTCGAAACTAACACCAGATGTCAGAGGCGCACGGGCATGCTAGTATGAAAAATTCAGCGGTCTAACACACTTGTGACTCTTTCCGACTGTTGCAGCAAAGGTAGATAAAGTTTACACGTCGTGGGGTAAAGTCGATTTCCGCAGTCAATGGCTATAATGCTGAGATTGGATATATCCATTTATTGAAGCAAAAGGGTTAAAACATTTATTTAAAAAAATGTCAAAAGGATTAAAACATTTATTTAAAAAAATGTCAAAAGGATTAAAACATTTATTTAAAAAAAGTTTTATTTACATAATTATTGATGTAAAACCATTCTCAATACTTAATTGGTTTTATAAGTCCTTATACAGTCTTTATCTTTTACCTTTAACGCTCCTTTTCAAACTTTTTCTCTTGTAGACGGCTTTCGGATCTTCTCTGTGTAACATCCAACTGTAGTCCGCCATCATGTTGATGTTCCATCTACCCTGTTATTTGTGTTCCATCTCCTTGATATCTTGATGTAATCTTTCCCCCTGCTCTTCACTTAAAGCACGAAGATTTTCAGGAAAATAATCCAAATGAGAATTCAGGAAGAGTACTTTCAAACTCATCGAACAACCCAAGTCTTTGAATTTCATGAGAGCATGTTTGTCACAATACACTTGAAGTTGGGGTATTTATAGTTTCCAAGAAATTTTGTTACAACTTCTTTGAAAGTTTTGCAGCCATCTTTTTCAATAATTTCTATTTTAGCTTCAAAGACTTTGTCTTTCAGAAGTTTACGAATATCTGGGCAGACAAAAACACCTTCTTTCAGTTTCGCTTCTGAAAGCCCCGAAAACTTGTTACACAACCATTTTAAACACACTCCTTCTTTCGACAAAGCCTTTACAAATTGTTTCATCAAACCAAGCTTGATATGAAGGAGATTAAGGAGGATCAACTAAAGTCTCCCCTATTACATTTTTGCTCCCAGGTTCTAATGCAGCTCTAAGTGGCCACTTTTATTTGATCCAGTGTTGCCTCCTATCTCAGCTATCTCATTCACACAAGAAGCAGTGTTATTTAGTGCATCCTCCCTGCTGTCCAAGAAGCATGGAAAGTAGCTTAAGATCGCTACATATCGTCCATTCATGTTCCTTGTTGTTCAGTTTTATGATAATTAAGGCTAAATTCTCGTAGTATTCTTTCAAATACACAGAATGGCCTACTGGTACAGAAGCATATTTTTTTACCATTATTGAGAAGCACTCCTTTGAAACTATTTTTGATAATCAATATAAAGCTTCCACTCATTCACGCCATACTGTATGTTAAAGCTCGCCATCAGTCCAGGGACATCACTACAGTAAACCAGGTCACCATCATGATAAAAGTATCTAATGAAATAGTTCTATCGTTTTCTGAACCATTAGAAATAGGTACCAGGAGCCAAAGAGTTCTTTTCCATTAGTCAAGAGCCTAATAGTTCTGAAGAACCCTTAGGCAGACCCAAGTCTCTGACTAAATAGTTTTAACTAGAGCTGTGAAAAAAGTTGGGGCTTGTTGCTGTCCGAGACACCTTGAAAGTCTTCATCAAAATCTTGGGATTCTTGAGTCATTGGGTGTCTCTTCTAGTTTGTCTGGAGGTCTAGGTACGGGTATTCCTCGACCATGAGGTTCAAGGCATATAGCCGATGGGAGGTTTGGTTATAAAATGTCTTTCTTATTTTTTAGATTGAACACCTGCAAGTTACTTGAAAAAAAGTAGCAGTCATCATTGATTTCGGGGCTCCCTCCAAATCATTGGAACCCCAAAACGGAAAGATTTTATCTTACCTTTAGACCACTGTCAGAGTTCTTCTACACGAATACAACACACTTTATGTGGGGCCTATAGCTTATCCTGGTCACCAAGTTTCACACCGAAATACACAAAGTACACTTTTTTTTAACAAAGTCTGTGATTTTTTTTTGTCTGCTTCTTCACAACAAAGTTTCCACAAATGTAACAACTGTCAGGTGAATTAAGACAGCCCTTTGTAGCCATTTATTACACTTAAAAACTCAGATTAAAACCACAAATTAAACTCAACCACTAAGGAAAAAAGTAAACTTCTGCATAAATTTATACTGGATATGACAAAACCTTGTCCGTTAAGGATCATATTGAAACTGAAAAGACATTCAAAAAATGAAATTAAAGAATGTGTAGAGGGGAAAACAAATAGGAAGTGAATCATCATCTTATCTCACCGACTATGGAGAGGAGAAAAAAAAAGTAATTCATCACTTTATATCTCTGTTTAATAAACTCAGTAAACACAGATGTTTTTCAATTTATTTTGAGGATGAGTCATGTCACCACCATTTATTGTCAACAAATAACCATGCCCTCCTCCCCCTCCCTATAATCCCTATTTATTATAACAATAAAAACAATTGATTAAAAGATACATACCGGTAATGAAAATTTGGTTTACAAGATTAATACAGTAAATTGGGGGATATTGAAACGTAAATTTTGAGTTTGTGAAAAATTGGTATGTGATGGGATTTTTTTAAACAATTTTTACTGAAATCAGCATCCAAAAATAAAAATCTCTTAAGAATCAGTTATTAGTTTCCAAACAATTTTTCCATTGCAGGCTTGTAAATTATTTTAAGTGTGTCACAAAACATTCATTATTAATCTCTTTTCTAACACAATTTAAAGTGAAAATGTCTACTTTCTCACAAATTTAATATCTCTGACACAATTCCACGAATATAAAAAATATCCCTTTACTGATGATGCTCAGATAAATAAAATGAAATTACCCACAAAATCTAATGTTCAAAATATTGTTTAGCATTAATCAAAAACAATTATTTGCAGGCACCAATTCCTAAAGCTCAGTATGGTGGACGTCATACAGTAACCATGTTGCCAGGTGCTGGTATTGGACCAGAATTAATGAACTACGTTAAGGAGGTTTTTCGGTAAGTTTATGTTCAAGTTCAGTATTATAATGTTTGTTTGCAAGTTTAATTTTTATACACCTTCTCAAGTTAAGACAATAAATGTTCTTCAAGTCACAGAATTTAGATATTTGCTTTGGAATTTAGGAAATACCTAATCCTATTAACATTATTATTAATAATATTCATGTTCCTTTAATTTGAAATATAATCTGGGTTGTTTACAATATTAATTAGAGAATACATGCACATATTGTGGTGAGTCACTAACAGCAGCATCCACTCGATATGTATAGCTCGACTTCAGGTTCACGCCATGGAGGTTTATGGTGCCCAAAGGGTTGTACTCACATAAACCCCATGCTTAATTTTACAGAAATTATTGTTAAAATCCTGGCTAGGTGCATTTTTTTTCACACCTGATTATTGACTAGTTTTTTCCCATTTTCCGTGACAATTCCACTGCATAGCCTGCAAACTAGCCTTCTCATCCTCACTCTTTAAGTTATAATATTCAAATAAAAGGTATGACAGAATTCTACAAACTTTCTCATATTGTGTATTATGAATTTGGAGAAAATGTTCAAAAATAGGATTTGAGTAAACTACCCATAAATATGATTTCTTCATAAAACAAACACATAATTTTGTTAATCACAATAATCACTCCTTATATATAAATTTTAAATCAAATTGTTCAAGTATTCTTTAACAAAATTCCAATTTTCAAAAATAAATTATTTGTAAGCTATTTTAAAATTATTTGTTATTTGTAAAGATTAAAACGTATTCTTATTTATTATGAAAAACTATTCACATATCCCCATTTTTAATTCAATCTTGAAGGTAAAGTTCCAAAAAATTAGATTTTCTATAATTTGTTTTAAGTAAACTACAGTTAAATTCATTTATTTAGATAAAAAAGATGCATAATTATTTATATGTAAAATAGTTAATAAACCATTACCAATTTTTATCCAAATCATTACATAGTGATTAAAAACAATCAAATTTTACAAAAATGGTCATTAGTTAACCAAAAATAAATAATTAAAAAAAAAGTATTCATAACTAAAGTGTCGGAAAAATGTTTAAGTTCACCCTTACAATATTAAAAATATTAACTAATTTATTTATTGGTCTTACAAACGTTTTTCTTTATTAACTCTCTTTTAATTTTATGATTATATACACTGGATATTAAAGATTTTGGTGATATTAAATTACTGTAGCTCAAAGGTTCAGAAGTTGAGCATTTTTTAAGATACTAAGGTCCATAACTAAAAACAACCAAAAATACACATTTTTTAAAAAAGAAAAAAATATAGTTCAATAATGGGTGGACATAGAGCTATGGTTTTTGGTCTCCAAAAAGTTTTAACACAAAGCTTAAAAATTAAAAACCATATTTTTTTTAAACCAAATCAGCACTTTAACTTTTAAGTGGCCTAATTTTTTTTTGATCAAGAGAAAAATGATGACTTTTTAAGATTTTTATTAGCTACATTTAAAATTACTTCTTTCTTCTTAGTCCTAGCATTATGTTACTTCTTATCTTTATGGAAGTGGGCTGGCACACCTGTTTCATCAGTTCCCTCCAATCAGCTGAGTTTAATGTGATCATTTTGAGGTTATTGTATGCATTTTGTTTTTGTGAGTCTAGATGGGGAAAAAATCAGTTATCAGACCAAATTATGTGGAGAATCAAAGATTTTTTGAAGGCTGGAAAGTCACGAAGACAAATTGTTGATATTGTTTGAGTGTCTAAAACATGTGCAACAAGCAATCAAGCGATATAATGAGTTTGGAACCAATACCAACCGGCCTAGGGCATGCTGTCCGAGGAAAACATCTCTAAGACAAGACCGTAGACTGTTGCAGCTTTGTAAAAAAGATAGAAATGCTAGCTACAGTGATCTTCTCAGGGAACTGAATTCTTCCTGTGATAATATTAATATAACTGAGAGAAATGTGTGCAACTGTTTGAATAAAGCAGGGCTAGGTTCCTATTTTGCAATCGGCAAACCTCTGTTAAATGAGAAATACAAAAAACGACGACTTCAGTTTTGCAAGGCACTTTTAGGGTGGCTTAAAGAAGCTTGGGAGAGAGTAATTTTTTCAGATGAGTGTCGCTTTGAACTATTTCCTCGATGGAAGGTTGGGGTTCACAGAACAAGAAAAGAAACATTTCTGCCGGCCTGTGTCGCCCCCGCAGTCCAACAAGGTGGTGAGGCAATCATGATCTGGGGTTGCATCACTTCAGAGGGGCCTGGAGACTACGGTTGTGAATGGTGCTATTAACAGTGACAAATATTGTGAAACTATGTAGGAAACTATGATTCCTTCAGCATATAGGATCCTTGAGGAAAATTACATCTACCAGCAGAACAATGGCCCATGGCACCGGTCTAAGGCAACAAGGACATTGTTTGATACCCAGGACATTGAACTGCTTCCCTGGCCACCACGTAGTCCAAACCTCAACCCAATTGAAAATCTACGGAACACCATGGCATATCAATTGGCAAAGCAGAAGCCCAAAAACGGAGCAGAACTGAGACTGGCAGTCCAAAACCTATGGCAAAAAAGTGACGCATGAAGAATGTAGGAAGCTGATCCACTCCATGCCTGACAGGATCAAAGCATGCTACAAGCCTAGAGGAGATCCTATTGACTACTAAACCTGGGAATATAAACAATTTTTTTTGAAACTATCTGTGTCCTATTGATAACTAAACATTATAATGCAACCCAAACTATTTTTTTTGTAATATTCTGAGTAAATAAAAATATTGAAATGTGGAAAAATTGTGTTTTTAATGGGTGGTCTTAAACTTTTTTCTGACACTGTATTTAGCAGAAACCCATCACAAAACAAGCAAAAGTCATCATTAGTGGCGTGCAGTGACTTTTCTCAACGAGGACTAGGTTTGAAGACACCTTTCACTATGGGGCTAAAGAGGAAGACTCCAAATAAAACATGGCATAAACAAACAAATACATAAATAAATTAAACAAAGACATGAATAAAAATAAACAAATAAGTAAATAAAAAATTAATATTTGAATCTTACCTTTATTTCTATTTTAACGCAATCCTTCTGTCTTATTTCTGAATGAATTTGTTGATAACAGTGTCATAGAATGATTGTTGATTCTGCAGTTCATCTAGCAAGCCTTTTTCAACTGATAACAGGGAAAGCCTGGAGAGCCTATTCTCACACTGGGTGTTACGCACAGTCTTAATACCTTTCAAACAAGAGAAGGTGCAGGTCAACAGTGGATGTGCTTACTGGTATTGTTAATACCAAACAACACAATTTATATGGTTCTTGGATGTATAATTCTTCCAGGAACTTCATAATTTCAGTCACAGTTTTGTCTGAGAAGTCTTATAGTATGTAAACTGACACTAACTCACTCCAAAAATTGCCAAAATTGAAAAGACTACCGTAGCTTGACTCAAGTGACAAAAATAAACTGTCAGGAAATTGAGATTTGAAGCTTTGAGATTGTTTTGAATTTTGCAGCTCAATAAATTGCAGTTCATTAAGATCTTGAAACCTCAGCTCCATTTGCCCAACCATGGTGTCAATAATTTCATTATGAAGACGCACATATTTATTTCTTGGATTCAATGAGTCGTCTTCCTCTCTACATCTCTTCTTAGGGGCTTCCACATTGTCATCATCTTCTAATTTTCTATAAGTCTCTTCAAAGTCGTTTCTAGCATCTTTGAGGTGAGAAAGCGTCTTTTTTACTTTATCGTTGCAGTATTTCACATCAAAAGTTTTGGTTTAAAGAATTTTAAATAATGTGTTGGTGAGAGAAAAAATGATGGTGAAAACCTTCAGTAGAAAGACGAAATTGAAATCTTTCAATGATGACGAATACCCTTTAGCAATCACGAAAGCATCAGTATTCCAACTATCTGGATTTTATGCAATATTCTCAAAAAACTGTATGAGTTCTGTTTTATTTTCATTCACCGTGCTCACATTTCTGGAATTGTAATTCCACCTTGTATTGGCAACTGTTTCTTTACCTCAGATTGATTAAGAGCGTTAATGCGTTTCGATGAATGTGAAAAGAAATTTGGAATGCCATTCACTGTCTTAAAAAAATCTTGCATTCTGTTATATGATTCACAGACTGAGAAAGAACTAGATTGAGTTTGTGAGCATAACAGTGGATGAAAAGTGCACCTGGGCACCTCTTTTTCACAAGAGACTGTACACCATCTAAATGTCCAGAAAATGTAGCGGCTCCATCATACGCTTGTGCTACAAATTTTTGCTTACAATTGAAACGAGAAAGGATTTGAAAAACATGCTCTCTTAAAATAATTGCAGTGCGATCACTGCTAACATCTGAAAAACCAATAAATCTTTCATAAATGTTGCCATCTATCACATATTGAAGGACTTTCGAAAGTTGAGAGAGCTTTGTAATGTCTGTAGTTTCGTCCAACATTATTGCTAGAAAAAATGCATCATTTATTTCCAACATAATCTTATCCAAAATTATATCACCAGCACATTCAATGATGTCGTTTTGAATTTTGTTGTAGGTTCCTTTAAGCGCCCCCCTACTCTGGAGATGAAAATCTAATTTACTATCATATTTAGAAAGTAACTGCATTAGTTATATGTAGTTTCCCTGGTTAAGGGAATCTTCCCATTCGTCGTGACCTCTGAATGGCAGCTTTTGTTTAGCCAAAAAACAGCACACATCAATTAATCGTTTCATTAGTTCCCGGTTTGAATCAAATTCTGCATTATGTTTTAAAAGTCTAACCTTTTTTGCTCACTCAGCTGAAAATATATTCTGGTTTTCCCGAAAGTTCTTAATTTAGTTATTGCGGATAGGTGTGAGTGAGTCTTTTCATGGCGCATATTGGATTTTTGAAAATTGCTGATATCACAAAAGCTGTTATTATTCCACACTCCCTTATTTGTTTCGAATAACACACAAGGCCGACAATACAGCCCGTTTCTTGATTTGCATGCAGTTAACCATTTTGAAGAAGTATAATATTCTGTTTTGAAATGACGTGTATAGTCTTTCGTTTTTGTTTTAGAAGAAATGTCTGGAGTTGGCCTACCTTTCATTATTACTTGCTGTTTTTCTTCAAAAGTGAGGGCTCCAAATAAAACTGCGAATAATTGGCCGAGAGCACAGCTTTGAGAAAGGTGATCGGCACTGCTATATCCCACTGAACTACCTTCACTAACCCTGCTACTTGTCTCAGGTCCCTTCCCCAAGCTTTGTTTTGAGGGAAGAGTATCCAAATCTGAGTCCCCTTCCATATTTCACACTTTCAAACACTGTCAAACTAAATTGAAAATCACACTTTAACACTTCACAAGATCTTTTTCATCGATCGGAACAATTACATAAGCTTAAAAACCACAACACTACCAGTTATAAGAAGCAAACAAAAATTACATTTACTTGTGACAGAATGCCAAGCGTTAGCACATAATTATTCTATACAGACGGACTAAGAGGGCTTCAACTGGTCCTCTACCCGGGGAGAGCCGATAAGATTAGAGCGCTTCCGATGCTAGGTCGGAGAGGGGAAAGGGGCCGCACAAATAGTGAGAATATCATTGTGTATTGTGACGGTGCTTCTGATGTTGGTGTGTTGTCATTGCAGAGAGGGGAGGGGGGTGGGGGCAACACACAAATAGCTAGGATATCGTTGAGTATTGTGACGCAAATTGAGACTCGGATAGATTTTGTTTGATGCTTTTATTTCCCGTTAAAATTTAACTCAAAATAAATAAATTAAAAATGTCTGGGGATTAGCCTAGTCCTACTAGTCCATTGGCCAATGCTACCCATAGTCGAATTATCCCCTCAGAAACAAGTATACAGCTTTATTTGTCATGCTATTGTCAAGAACTCTTGTTTTATCCTCCAATGGAAGTGTTTTGTTTCTTTGCATACAGAAGTAGAATGACAAATTTAACAGTAGAAGAGGAGTGCTACTGTGTCATATGAGTATTTTGAAGCATATTTTTTGTCCCAGTCTTTGAGAAAAGAAATAAAATAATTGAAATAGTCAGACCCACTCCACATTTAAAAAATTTATCAACTAAAAATAAACATTTTCTTAGAGACATTTCAAAACACAATTGTTTGAAAGTGTTGAGTTAACTAAGGTGTCATTTTGATGGAAATTAATATGCTTGGCCTTGATTACTATCTCCTGACATTAATTTCATATGGTATAGATGGTATGGTATAATTATGGATTCAGTAATATGAATAATATTCCCAAAGCAGTAAGTCAAAATCATTTGCTGACTAATTCGAGAGAAAACATTTAGCAAATTGTGAATTGACCATCAGTTAGACGAGCAAGCAAAAATATGTTACTTGAAATACAACAAAGTTGTTGAAAAAAAAATTAAGAAATCTAGACCAGATTTATAGATATTGTTGGCTATCTTAGACAGCAAGAACATGCCATTACAGGGCTTGATGGGTGGAATGATTTTGCCACTAAAGATGATGTAGAGCTCATTGAACTGTTTAGGAAGTATTGCAACAATTTAAAATGCCATCTTGAACTGGCAACTGTTTTCAAAGGTACTTCAAATTTAATTCACAATCATTTAATTACTTCAGCTAGATGTATTGTACTGGAAAATACTAAACATTAAATTGGACAAACTTCCTTTGTGGCTCTAGTTTTGAATGAAACTACAGATGTAAGCAATATTTCTCAATTGTCCACAGTCATTTGTTACATCACATCAGATTAAAAATTACGGTAACACTTTTTAGGATTTACTTATATCACAGAAGGCAGGTCATCAGAGGCTCTCTACATTATAGTTTGTCACTGTGTTGAGGAGTATGATTATGGTGCTAAGCTTGTTGCTCAGAGCTGTTATGGCGAGATGTTTTAAGTTGACAACGCTAGAGTGAAGAGTGAAAAAAACTTTTCCCGAATTTTTATATGCGCATTGCTTTGTCCATAGGTTAAATTTGGCTCCATGACAAACTGTGTCACAAATAAAATAGTACAAAATATGTTTTATGACATTCAAGGGAATAGCATCATTTTTCTCTTAGACCTCAAAAGTGAACACTTGCGTTAGACACTGAAATATAAAAGAGATTCTGAAAGTGGCTCTGACTCAATGGATTTAAAATGGATGATTATTACAACATGTATTTGAATCCCTGCAACCACTGCTCATTGATCCTAAGGGTACGGCTAGACTGGGTGAGCAAATGACTAAGAAATAAAATAAAACACATTGGTTATGAGAGGTGGCCAGAGTTGAACGAGCGAGTGACCGAGCGCACATGCTTGAAAGAGAGAACTGGTTCTAATTTCCGAGCATGCATGCTTGAAAGATAGAACTGGTTCTAATTTCCGAGCGCACATGCTTGAAAGATAGAACTGGTTCTAATTTCCGAGCATACATGCTTGAAAGATAGAACTGGTTCTAATTTTCGAACATACATGCTTGAAAGATAGAACTGGTTCTAGTTTTCTTCAAGCATGTGTGCTTGAGCCGGTACAGTCTAGTATACAGGCACTAGGCAATATTATTGTATGTTGGTTCATTGAGTGCTAGGAAAACTTCTCACTTTGACATGATATTTGAATTTTTTATAGCTATCGATAGGCTTAGCACATTTGCTACTAATGACCTAATTTAATTGGTAAGTTCATAAACCATATATATATATATATATATATATAACTGAAATGTTAAAATACTTAAATATTATAATCAAATTGGGCCATTAGAAATAAGAATCACCATTAGCACAGATAGAGGATGGGAAAACCATAGCAATAAATCACTTGCCAAAAACCATCCTCAGTTCACTAAGCCAAGATTAGAACCTTTCCCTCCTCATCAACAACTATTGAGAGCGATCTGCTAATCACACACTCGCTTGCTCGCCAGTTTGGCCACACAGTGGCTCGCTCGCACGCTTGTCAGTCAGGCTGAACCCCGATGGAAATTGGGTTTCCAAAACCTATAATACTTCACCTGGCTTTCTACCACCGCTTACAGATTTTAATATTGACTTTTTTTTTAAAGTGTTTTTTCAGAAATATTCCTCAGAAATATTTCCTCTCACTCATCAGTTATTTTACATTCTTTAAACAAAATCAAATAACATGAGCTATTAATTTTAAAAGGATTCAGAGTTTCATAGAGTACTTGAAGATAGAAGGAATAAATTAAGAAAAAAATAAATAAAGGTTGATAATGTTTGAGATTTAAAGATTACTTGCCAGGGAGTTTTCTTTTATGCACTAGGCAATATCACTTAGCAGCTGGACATTACTTGTGAAAACTTGGTCATTATTATTTCTTAGGAGAGTGGCTGCCATTTCTAAAAGAAAGTGGTTTGGACAGAGCCTACAATGAAGTATTCAAACTGTGGAACTATTAATGATAATCCCTGCTACTAGTGTTTCTGTTGAACTTAGTTTTTCAGTTTTGAAGAGTGTCGAAATTGGCAATGATTTCGAAAAAAAAGGGCCTACTTAAACAATTGACGGAACAAATTTCTGAGCTTTTAACTGTATTATTGATAACTTTACAATAAAAAAATATCTTGGAGTTCAATTAAACTAAGGTAGAATAATTTTATTTTTTATTTTTACTTCTTGCTTAAAACAGTTTAAATTCAAAAATATCATTTAAAATCATTAGGGCCAATATTCACTTTTAATTTAATGATTGATTAAGACTTACAACTTCACCATTTATTAGGTTTTAATTCCATCAATATTATATGTCACCTCCTTTTGTCCTTTTTCTCCAAAATACTTAGTTGTATAGCAAAAATGGGCTTGAGGAAGGACCAATGGGACCTCACAATTAAACTAGGGCCCATCAAACCCCCTCCCTATACTGTAACCTTATTGCACCCCTCTGTCCAGAATTGACCATACACCACTTTTGTAAGCTCATGAGATATATTGCTATCCCTGGTTTGTCAGCTTCAGGGGTAACAGGTTGATGTCTTGATGCAGTGTTGTCTCTGGGCGACGTTGTGTTCAGACACCGGTCTTGCGGGTAGGGGTATGAAAAAGGTTGGCGGGAAGGTCCTGGCAACTTGAATCGCGATGGGAGGTAGGGTGATGGTCCCGGCAACGTGAGGGGCGGTGGGACATGAGGAAGTGCCGGCAATGTTAATCCCGGCGGGACAAGAAGAAGTCCCGGTAAGGTGAGTCGCGGTGGTAGGTAAAGGAGCGAGAGGATATTAGACTATATTGCTCTTTCTAATTTTTGACAATTTACTTTAGCTCATTCAAACAGGTGGCACACCCTGGCTGGGTAGCCAGCCACTGACCGACTGGCCTCTGAGCGAGGAACCACCATGTTATTTACTCTCCGCTGCTGCCTGGCTTTGTCCATTGGGATAAAAGAGAGCTTCCCATTTGCACATAAGAACGTGATAGACATTGGCCACCAAGCGATTCAATAGAAAGATGAGTCTTATTGGCGCACTTGTCACAAATGGCTCAGAGAAGATTAAATGTGGAGCGGCTCAGAAATTAGAAAGGGTGGTTGGCACAGTCTATTCAAGTGCAGAGGAGAGACACAAGGGCCAAACAGTAAGGCACAACAATATTAGTGCTCAGGACTGAAGTTTGACTTGAACTTGATCAACACTTAGTTAGATCCATAACAAAAACCCAAACTCCTTTAAACTTGACCAATGACTTACTTTGTGTTTTCTTTATCTCCTTAATTGTATGTCTAAAAAAAAAATTGGTTATCTCAATTTTCCATCAATACATAACAAGTTTTCTTGGCATATTTAGATCTTAAACAGTTTATGTTTAAATGAGTTATTCATAAACAACAATATTTTTACCATATATTTTTATCTTATACCAACTAATCCTCCAGTATGAATCCTTTTGTTAAAAAAAATGCCGTATAGGTGTATTTAAACTTAATATTTTCAGGTATGCTGGAGTACCTGTAGATTTTGAAGTGGTTCAAATTGATCCTAAAAGTGAAACTAATGATGATTTGGACTATGCTATTACTACTATCAGACGAAATGGTGTGGCTATAAAAGGTGAGATGATGAGATGGATGTTTTGCTATGTTAGATACTTGAAATTTTATTTTTATAGAGCATTCCACTTCTCAGATTGCATTACAGGTACTTATAAACACTTAACGACTCTTTCTAATCCAGTGGTTTTGCCATTAAGGCTATTCTTTTTCCACTGACTAGTGTTGGCATTGAACATGGCTATTTCAATTAAAAAGCATGGTGTATAGAAATATTATATGGTTATTTCAATAAAATAACCATGGTATATCATATCATATTCACTGATGCATCTAGTGGAAGCAATAAACTCTCAAAACTTTTTTTTTTTAATTTTAAACTAGATTATATCTTAGTTTCACAAAGTTCCCAAATATATCCCTCATGCCCCCTCAATAGTGTGGAAAAGTCAATAATGCTACGGTAGCTATTGTAATTTTCATAAAATTATCAAATATGTTTATAATATGAACAGGTAGTAAGACATGGTGATAAATAAAAAATTGTAGGGGATGTACCTTCTGTCTTCCCTGAAAGGTAGTAGCAGCACACTTTGGCCATATCTTTTAAGCTGCACCATAGAGTAACCATGTAAGGTAAGATTGCTAGCTTTCCACATAAATCAGGGGTACTTAAGAGAAAAAGACAATTTTATGATTAAATATTTACTGTTGAGAAAATAATTCAACACTAACTAAAACTAAGATAATGTTTTGGTGCAATAATTGTGCCAATTGATTAAAATTTGCATCATATTTTTATATCATCTCTAGGGGATCACCAAGGCAGCACTCAAGAGATGGTTTTAAATGTATTTTAGCACCATGATTTACTACCCCCTCAGGCTTTTAGCATATTTACTTAAGTAGGGTAGAAAGGAGGAGGGTATGATTTAGAGGAAATTTACTTGCATTTCTGTAGAGGTAGTCAGAAATTATTTAGGAAAAAACTTAAAAAAAAATTTCCATTGCATTAGGCTGAGGTTCCAACCCCGACCACGCCATTACCAGAAATTAAGTCTATTGTCCTAAAAATTTGACCACCAATGTGACAAGCACTGCAGTGATTGATGTTAGGATCATGATCAACATAACATTCACTTAACTTAACCAGAGTGTGTTCAGGTTTCATGTCAGCATATATCCCGAACGGGTAGTAAGACGTGGCGCTAAAAAAACGCTTAAAATAATGTAAAAGACCGAGCAATACAAAAACAACGAATTTTGACTTTTGAAAATATAGTTTATAAATCAAGTAGAGAAATAAAATAATAATTTATTTTACATGTTTTCTTCGATTTACAATTTTGTTGACTACCACTTTGTTTGTAGTTGATCACTTAGCCTATTCTAAATTGGATCCATTATTACGTTTGTATTTTGTGTCGACTGGTTGACTATTGGCCACTTGATCCTCCTATACCTGAATTTGTCGAGCAGTTGCTCTAAGTTGTGTCAACCCCTTGTCCCTCCTGGCACTTCCATCAGATTGTCGACCACTTTCTCCTACTCGTGTCTACTTCTTAAACCATGTCCAAATATTTGTTTTAATTTTGTTGGTCGGTTTTCTGTCGACCACTTGATCTTCCTATACTTGAGTTTGTTGAGCAGTTGCTCCAAATCGTGTCGACCACTTAACCCAACCCACCTTCCATGTATATGTTTATATTTGGTCGACTGGTTGAATGTCGACCACATGATCCTTCTCCTGTCGACCATTTGACCCAAGCTAATTTCGCCTGTTGATCATTTTTCTGTCAACCACATTGTACTCTCATTTTGATCACTATTTTTACCTGCTCTTGAGGCAACATGCCACACATCTCACCAGACTTTTGCTGACAATGAAATATTATCTCATAGTGGGTTTTCAGTTTGTCCATTAAACTGCTACACATCTAGATATAGCTGCATATTTATGTTGTAGAGATGAGGGAGATATAATAGGGAAAAAAAAAGCCTGCATTTGCGTAAAGAAAGAGTGGAAAACCATTAAAGAAAAACTGTACACTAAATCCTCCCAACTGGTTGCGAACTGAAGCAAACAATGTTGAGGTCTTAAGCTGTGCGTCCACCAATGTGGGTATTTAGTAGATTGCTGTATACTACAAAAAATACTATTAATAGATTTTAAATCTTCTTTCCTGTTTAAAACTTCATACTCGAGCACTATGTTTGCAATGTATAAACTTGTCCATCAGTCACTTGGCCTAGTCTTAACTGGATCCATCTCAACGTTTGTCTGTCTACCAGTTAGTCCTCTCATGTTGACTAGTTGGCTGTCTGTCACTTTGCGTTACAATGCATGAGTTTGCTGTTGGCCCCTTGACCCACCTAACCTTCCAAATATTTTTTTACAGCTTGTTGACCAGTTTATATGGTGCAAAGTAAAACATGAAAAAGTTGATATGCTAGAAACTTTTTCTTTCAACTTTTCAAGATAATATTATATAAGAGAAATTACAAGAATAATTAAAAATTAATTTTGAAAAAGACTATGGGCCACTACTGCCCACTAACACGTAAGGTGTCGTTTTGAAGTAGTAAAGCTTGTTTCTCAATTTCATCTAAAATAAAGTGTTACTGTAAGGTTTGGATGGGTTTGCAACTTTAAAGACTAAAGAAATGTCATATTATCCTCACCACATAATCTTTTTTCTAGCACCACGTCCTATTACCTTTTCAGGCATA
This sequence comes from Timema poppense, assembly GCA_902141375.1. NCBI lineage: Eukaryota > Metazoa > Arthropoda > Insecta > Phasmatodea > Timematidae > Timema > Timema poppense. The sequence continues at coordinate 37,981 of CABFOV010004256.1, forward strand.
TGTACTAATTACGCTAGTGAGTTAGTGATGAGGAAGGTTGAATTTAGAGGAAGTGTACTCTTATTTGTGTGAAGGGAGAGTGTAAATAAATTTTGGAAAAACCATTCAATTTACCAAACCAGGAGTGACACCTTAAACCATGTGACCATTGATACAGGTCACATAATAATTAATATTGCTTACATACACAAAGTCTAGTCAATTTTACATTCATAAATTATTATTATTAGCACCGCGTCTTACTACCTGTTCGGGTTATACACACTTACGCTAATGTGTAATGGTAGGGTGATTTTGAGATGAAATGGAGGACCTACAGTTTAACGTGGAATCCGAACCACGGTGGAGTCCTGGCATTCCCCACATTCACAAGATGTCTTGTCAGAGGTGAAGGAAGGGTTTGGTAATCAGATAAATCTGTGCCGGGACCGAGGATTGAACCCCGGCCGCCAGCACAGAAGTCTGACACCTCACCCCTAGACCGCCAGGTCACCCTACATTCATAAAGAAACACTCACTTTCAAGCAGCCAAGTATGAGGCACCACCACGTATGGTTCTTTTAAACATTATCTCGCTAAATAATAAACACCCCCTACTCTCCTCCTCCTCTCTACCTGGCAATCTCTTTGCCGTCCCGAAGAATTAGTACAAAGGACAAAACTGTCTGCCACACAGCTTAAAACAGGTGAGTCACCACTACTTGACTTTGTTTAAACAGTTCAAAAGATTGGAGTAAATAATTGTTCTCCAAATGGTGATGATATATTGGCTTAAGCCCCTGACTGTGTAATAATTGTCCAATGATTGGCTCAGCATCGATCCGACCCTAATATAAACCAAATTTAAAAGTACTGACTAAGTCAGATCCAATTAAATGCAAATGTTCACTATGCACACTTTCCTTATACTAAAAGGTGGCAAGCTTACATTCCTTGTTTTCACTTTGGTGTAGCTTATAAAATAGGACCATAGTAAAATCCATCAAGATAAGACTAACCTTTCAGGGTAAACAAAATGTACATATTAAAATACTTATTTCTATAATAGTATGTAGAGATTCGTCTTTCTTTGGAATTGTATCAGGGTCACCAAGTAACTTAAATTGTTACACCCTAGATTGAAAAGGAAGGATATTTTAGATAAATCTTCCTGCTCAACCCTATTCCCATGAACATTGTATTAAAACTATTAAATTGAATCAAAAATAATTTTTTATCAACTTAGAAAATTATTTTAAAAATTACTTATTATTACTTATAATTATTTTTATTCAATTTTAAAAACATGCTATTTTCATTTTCAAATTGTATATGGTTTTCATTTAAAAATGTTTAGTATTATTATAATTTCAAGTCTTTTTTTTCTATTCTAAAATTATGTTTTTGTTTATAAACGTTATAAATTAACTTCTATTTAAATTAATAAATAATATAAACAAATAACTTTCACTTATATAGGTAGCTAATTTTTAGTATAATTTATTTATTGAACTCAAACTTGACTCTATTCTTTGGGTTGTTTTGTCACAACTTTTTAATCTTGAAAAGCTATGGCACCACCCATGTAGGTGATAGAAAGAAAACTTTTTTCAGGACTTCTATGCCATATCAAAATTTATTTAAGAATTTTTTTTAAACCTTACTAAAGAGGGTTTTAAAATAGTAATCTTATTTTTGTTTGATATTCACTTGCCCTGACAAATAACCTGATCCACATGCACCAGCATTGTAACAATATATGTATATATATTTCTCAAATGTCTTATTACACTAATTTCACCATACTCTTAACCTTTTTCTTTGTGTAGTAAAAAGGACCAACGTGATGACTATATGTGTATTGTGCTGCTCATAACATTTGAACTAATACATTTATTTTGAATAAACTTGGATCGTACATCAGTACTCTGTGGAATACCTCTTGGGTTTAGTTCTTGATCTTATTTTGGCCAGCCATTTTTGTATTGGGTGAGTACAACTTAAAAAAGAAAAATCAGACAAATGCCCTTATAAAATAAACATAATGTAGTTACACTTATAAAACTATCATGCCTTTATTCACATTATTCAACTAAAAATAACCTATTGAGTTATGTCTAAATATTTTAGAAACATGAGTTGGCTAGCACACATATGTATGACTAGAAAGGAGGTGAGTGAAACAATAGCAACCATATGCTAGGGCTGGCATAAGGGTGAGTAGGCGTTTAAGATCATATTGGGTATGTATCAATAGTAAATATTTGTAATCTGTGCTCTCCACATATACTTATTATGACAACACACATTTAAAATCAATTATTTGAATGGAATGTTATGAAGATATTGACTGCCTTGTAATTTTGTATGTATGCACTTTGCAGGTGTATTATAATGTTTTTTTTTT
>CABFOV010004257.1:0-24106 GCA_902141375.1 Timema poppense
AAAGTGACAGATTAAAATTATTAGTCAAGAACTTTTCAGCTGTAGCCAAAAAGTGGCGGGCAGACGCTAAAGGCTCGGCGGGTGCCATGGCACCCGCGGGCACAGGGTTGGGAATCCCTGCCCTACACCATTCGACTACTGAAGAGGGATCCTCTCGCGATGTTTAAATGGTTTGTTGATTCAAAATGCATACGTAAAGATAGAGATGAGAGCCATTAAATGATAGTTTGGAATATTAAAAACTTTACATTGAAAGTTAAGTTCATTAACAAGTTAAACTAACTCATTTTCAGCGACTTTTCACACAAAATATCAACGTTCTAAGATCAACGTTTATACAAGATGCGTCATGCCACAATCGAACCATACCGACCGAGTGTGCGTCTTCCGTTGGTGAAGATAGTGCCAACTTTTGTAGATGTAAGGTGTCAGTTGATCAGTATAGGGATATCTCCAAGCACTGATCTTTGTTTTCTAAAGGAAAGCCAATTATTTGTATTCATTACTCAATCATTTCTAAAGCAAAACATTTAATATCAGGATGACAACAGATAATTTTAAGATAAATTAAGATGGTTTCAGATGCCATTGCTATAATAAACGCCGTAGGGAGAAGATATTTGCTTTCAAGTAGACGGAAAAACCTCAGTGGACCCAATTGGGATCGAACCCCGATACCCCCATTTTCGGCAGTCTAGCCCATCACGATAGTAGCGCGCTAAACTGCGTGGCCACCTTAGCGGGTCCAGTTTTGTTAATCGTTCTTCCTCATGTCCTGAATCAATCCAACTGGCAAGTAAGAAACAGGTTAACTTTTGATAATAGTAAATGCTAAATGTTTACTACCCTATCCGGAATATATACATTTAAATATATGTACTAATGTGGTGGGATTGAGAAAGTTATAATTTAGAAGAAATAAACCCAAATTAGCTTGAAGGGAGAGTAGAAAACCCTTCATGAAAAAACTCTGTTCAAAGAGTTTGACGTTTATTCGGTGTGACTATCCAAGGGAGGTGCTAAGTGTTTTAACGTCCTGTTACTCACATAGGTGAGCTCACGGACTAAACGCCAAACTCTTTTAGTCCTTTTTTTTTATAATATTCATACTTTTAATAAGGAGGGACGTATTAAAATTAAATCTTTCCTAACTTCAATATCATCTTGTCTGCTTTACTGGTGACGGGAAGAGTGGGATTCGAATAGTGGCCGGTTGTAGTACAAACCGAACGGGTAGTAGGACTCGGTGCTAAGAAAAAAACAGTAATAAAAATAATATGTAGCACCACGTCTTACTACCTGCTCGGGGTATACGCTTAAGTACTAATTACGCTAATGGTTTAGGAATTGGGAAGGTTGAATATAGAGGAAGTGAACTCACATTTGCATGGAGGGAGAGTGGAAAACCATTTAGGAGAAACCACCCCCGTTCACCCAACAGATTCTAACCTTAATCTCCCCGTCTTCAGCAGTCTATCCCAACACTAAACTAGTGCGTTAGCTAACTACGTCACCGAGGCGCGTTAGTAGAAACACATGAGGTTATTTTCATCTAACGACCAAATTGTTTATTTTTACGTTTAAGACCAATAATATTAACGAGTTAATCATAGGGACAGAAATGTATAGGGGTAGTTTAGAGGAGTGGCACCCGCATTAGCGTAGTAAAACCAAAGTGATAAATTACATGGGAAAAATCACCCCCAAAACATCCAACTAATATATATTAATACTTCTACCTACCCCTTACAGGATGTTTTACTTATTTATCTTCTTTATCTTCTTCACCACGTCACACTTTGCTCTCATTGTTTGTATCGCACTGTCATAAAAAATGCATGAAATGGTTAAATATTTATCTATTATATATTCACATATATATGCATGTATTTATATAAATATAATGGATTTATACATATATTATCATTGTGTCTTACTATTTGTTCGTATTGTACTCATGATAAACTATAGAACTACTAATTAAATTCCCCCTTGTATTAATCTTGCGTAAATACTATTAATTACTGTAGATATAATATGTAGTTTTTATTTCAATTTCTCAAACAATAGAAAAAAATATAGAATATATTCCACTAATCCAAATCAGCAGAACGCAATAAAAAAACTTAAATCAACAACCGGGAGTAGGAGTGAGGTGGTCAAATATCATTCTCCCCCTTCCTCCAAATAAACTACGCCACTGATGGAGCTTACAAAATATATATATATAAATTATATTTTTGAGGGGATTTAAAATTGTTTTTGGATGGATATTTTATCCATCCATAGCTTAGTTTTAAAATGAGAGAGTACTTGATTAAATCGACGCAATTGATAATTACAGGAAAATATATATTTGATATAATTATCGTTTTTATTATTTTATTTTTAATTTGCTTGTTAAATTTGCTGGCCTCCATTTTTTTTATATCAACCTTGGTAGCTAATTAGCAACACAGGCAAAAACATGAAGTCATTTATAACCCCTACTCGTTACAACTGAGAGGGAGTTCGCAATGAAGTGGCCACTTCATTGCAACGTAACGTCACATTCGCAAGGCACAGTCGAAGAAAACCTTAAGCGACATAAATGTTATCGTTCCATTCCACACTCTTCCGTACCGTGTTATTCGCAAATTTACACTAATGGGCTAGTTATTTAAGAATAAGGAAGGTAGAATTTAAAGAACGTGTACCTGCATTTGTATCAAGGGAGCAGAGGAGGTTGGGAAACTATTGGAGAACAAACAACTCAGTACACTTGAATAGGATTCATATACATACCTCCCAAGCATCAGAAAACAAGACCAGAGGATCCATTGATTTGAAATATGTATTTAATCAGGGTTTCAAAATTACGAAAATAAAATATACTTATGCTATATTTTGTAGAATAAAAATAAGATTCGGACATCTGAAAGTTCAAAGAGGTTGTAAACCCAAATTCATAAGCCAAAGCGTGTTTTACAATTGTCAAATTTTACGTTACTAATACATGTATTGTGATCTTTGTAAAAAGTTGGATACACCTACTTTCCTCCTCTAGAGAAAATTTCTAAAATAGCATACGTAGTAATGACTACGTTACTTCGGTACGGAGCTTCCTCAGAGCCTTCGGCAGAGGTTGGTCTTTCAGTTTAGTCTGTGATCATGCACCCGTGTAGGCCTAAGGTACGGAGCTTCCTCCGAGCCTTCAGGCAGAGGTTGGTCTTTCAGTTTAGTCTGTAATCATGCACCCGTGTAGGCCTAAGGTACGGAAGGTATAATGTTCACACTCATTTTTATCTACGTATTGTTCTGTAGTCTGTACAGTAGGCTGCGTACAATATTTATTCACTTGTAATAATTATTCTGCCTTCAATATTGTATAATGCTATAAAAGGATTGTTGTAGTTAATATCCACAGTATATATTAAACTCTATTCAAGCTCTAGAATTTTTTTAAATATATAATATTTTCCAAATAACGTTCACTTCTAAATAGCAGGCATTTTGTTGATCTCAGAAGATGACCGCCATTAGGATATCTCACTGTAACAGAATCTCTGCGTTTTTCAGAAGGAATTCCTATTTTTCCAGGCAACTTGATTTGAATAAAATAGTAATAACACTTCATATTTATCAAACTGACTAGTTTTAAGTCATGTTAATTATTTTTTTAAACAGGATGATTTAAGATTGATGGGGAAATACCCCTTGTTTAAGTGGTTATGATACATGTGTGAATCAGCGTGCTTAATTCTTCAGATAACTTTTTAGACCACTCAAAGACTTACTATTTCAAGCCTTCAATTAACTGTCCCAAATTAACAAATTCCCCTGTTTTTACTAGATTTTGAAATGTCCTGTGTTTTCCGGGTTTTTTCCAGACACACAAAAAGCGCTGTAATTTAACGGTGTGTGGTAATGTTTAAGCTTTTATCCTAATTCTTCAAATAAATTAAGCAGCCTAGTATTAAATGGCCGCATATATATTTTTTAATTTCTAATTTAAATAGGTTTGTAACGGGCTAACCAATTTAGCCCTGTACTGCCCAAAATCGCTTCACTTAATCATTGGTCAAGAATAAATATATATATATATATATATATATGGTACCCTAATATAAATGCAAGTCTATTAATGAATAAATCTCCATGTGTTACATATCACGTTTCGGGTACATCATGGAACAAGACCGGCTCCATCAGAAGGGCTACCCTCCCTGACGGTTCTGAGAAAACTGCACTTGACCGGTTAGAGACTTGACAACAACTGAGTGCAGCGCGCGGCTTGCTCATGTTTTGGAATCTCGTTGGTTTGGGCCTACGTGACGGATCCCATGTAGAGGGATCTCTTTCCCCCTTCCCATGTTTCTTTGCGTTCAACCACTATAAAACTTCATAGCTCGCTAGGCAAAGACATTATTACAATTATTCATCACCACCAGGATAGTCAACTCTACTATACGCAACCAGTGGTCACGACGATGACGCCGATGTACCGACCGGACCGACGAAAGTAGTATGACGTCTTCATGTTCTTTCAAATCTGTGGGGAATAGATGGCTCTATGGTCAGGTTCTAGTCTTAGGTGTTGTTGTTTTATAGATTGTCGAGAGGATTAGTTACTCTCATTATGAATATTCTATGTTGTTTAGGCTAGCCTCTTATGAATTGGTTTACTTAACGTGAAGTCATTTAGTATTTCACATTTTTCTGCTTGGTCCTTAAGACCAGCAGTTTAAATTGGGATGATTCTCACACCTTAGCCCGTATGATCATATTGTAGTCAGAGAAGCAGTTAGTCGGGAAAGGGCAGTTCAGGTTGTTCGGGGCCAAATGAAAATACCTAGTTAGGTTTATTTAACTTGTGTTGTTCGCCAGTTTCGGTGTTCAACCTGTGGGTCATTTCTGCCCATCTGGCATGGCTCGTGTTTTGGACATTATTTAATTTGTGTTGTTCACCAGTTTCGGTGTTCAACCTGTGGGTCATTTCTGCCCATCTGGCATGGCTTGTGTTTTGGGCATTATTTAATTTGTGTTGTTCACCAGTATCGGTTCTCAACTTGTGGGTCATTTTTGTCCATCAAGCAAGGCTCGCATTACTCTCACTTAGACGTGTTTTTGCCCTTGTGGAAGCTGGGTGTCTCCCACCTTGTTTACTACTCAGGTCATGTGTTTAAAGTTTCTGGCAGACCAGTTGATCATGCGCCAGCCCTAGACAAAACAAGGCCTATAACACTGAATTGCGACTTACCCTGCACTATTAAATTGCTGTATGTTTTTTCGGCCGACCCGTCTGTGTCCAAAGTCGACGGCCAACAGATTGGAACTTTGATAACCTTGTCTTAGCAATCGTTGTCTCTGGTGTCAACTAGAGTATCGGTTCGGGTTACTCATTTTTGCATCAATATGTAAGTAGAATCAAGTTCTTATGTTAAAATATTCTTTGAATTTATTCAAAATAAAAATAAAATATGGACGAATAATTTGTTAATCATGTTAAATTATTTTACGAATTTTCAAGCTCATAAAAATTGCCATATTCACTAATGGCATGCATAAAATAACTTATAGCGTTGTGATTATATGTTTAAGGCATTCTCCTACGCTCAGTCTACCCTGAAATATGCTACACTATAACTTTATCTTATAAGAAGCACCATAGTGGAACCGTGCAAATTAAGCTTGCTAACCTTCAGGCAAATGAAGGGTACATTAATATATATGTTGAATTTTAATATTACCAAACAAAATATGTGAATGGCCTGCTCTTGTAAGAAAGTATAAAAAATGCAAATTTATCATATATCCAAGATTGTCTACTTCTTTCGTAACGTATTTCACACGTTTATAAAACAAAAATGAATATTGTGTGAAAACAATTATTTCGTGAAATTTCGTTGGCAAAAGATGGATTACTTCTAACAGCTGGAAGTAATATTAGATAGTTTGCCACGTTTGAATATCCACTCTTGCATATTACTATCTCCCTTTTCACAAAACTCGTGTGACTAAACTTTTAAGGAAGCCTCCTACTATTTGCGCACTGACACATGTCGCAAACGTTTAGAAATACAACACTATTTTAGAGGTATCTAAATATTTCAAAATGTAATTCAAGCCTAAATAGAAGTAAAAGTGATCTCAACATGTTCCTATAGGATTAAAAATCAAAACACTTTAAGTTGCAATTTATGGATACGAAACATGGACCATTGATAGCAAACGATTAGAAGTATTTGAAATGTGATGCTAAAGAACAATGCCGAAAATTTTATGTATGGGGATGATATCGAATACGGAAGTGCTAAGAAAGGAAACTTTAGAAAGGTATACAGTCAAGAAAGGTTGACATGGTAGGACATCACTGAGACTTGGTAGTTTGACGAAGATAATTATATAAGTAGATGTGAAAGGTATAAATTCAAGAAGGAGACCAAGACTGGAGTGTATGAATCAGATAGTGGATGAGGTTAGAAAAATAAGACCCAGAATAGGCCAAAGTGGAGCACTGTGACAAACCATTCGGAAGATTTATTACCTAATGATAATTAATTTTTTTTAAACCATGATTATGGATGAGATGGGCTCTTAAACTGTTTAAACATAGTATATTCCCGATTACATTCTAGCAAGTTGGTCTTCATCCAGACAAATAATAAATCCCCTTGCGCTGTTATTCTTCTGTTCCCCTCACTAATTACCTTGAACACTCGCTGTTTTTGTTGAATCTACAGGACAACGTGAGTCACAGTAATATGGCCCCGGGCAGATGAAACAACAAGAACTATACAATAACGACACATTGTTGAGTATTCAAGTAATGTTGACAGGTTGTCAACAGTTACCAAAGCTCACATTTCCACAGAGAGACTGTTTTAACAAAGAATTGGGTCGTCGAAAGAATATGGAAGTGGGGATCTGGGCAAACAAATCATTTCACTGATGAGTCTCACTACCAAATGATATAAAATGGTCCATCACTAATAATTATGTCAATAGCTCGTTAATATCACACACCATTTGAATGAGTGAATCTTTTGGGAGTTGCAATGGAGAGAATTATCATGCTCGATGAGTTATATTTGATGAAATTAATGGAGGAAGAAACTATATGTTTTCTGTTAGAGCTGAATGGCGTCCTACAAAGTGTGTGGCAACATTTTAAATCTTATATATTTTATTTTTCAATATAAATATATTATAATTAGAATGTTTTGACCACTAATAGTTTGTAAATAAACAGTTATATAAAAAAAAGTGAACTTATTTTATATTTTGGTGTGTACTGTGAATTCATTTGAAATAATATTATTAATCATAGTTTTTTTAACTTGTCACTATTTTTATGTGTGTTTTGAATGTTGACATGTATTTTAAATCAGTGGTGGATTTACATTTTTTCCACCCAGGGGATACACAGATTATACTTTTTGATAATATTTGTAATGCGATGAGTTTCTGGACCAGTGTAAATCGATTTAACCCATTTCCATATATTCTCAAAATTGATTTTCCACCAATAATACAAAAAAGAGAAATCTTAGTAACAGTAATTTAAATAAAAATGGAATTTATAAACTCACTTGTGAATGCAATATTATCTACATCGGTCATACTGGCCAAAATTTTAGGATTCATTATAAAAAGCACATTTATGATTTCATATACAATAGGACCAAATATAAATTTTCTTAACATTTAAAAAACTTTAACCATCAACATTTTAGAAAACATTCTAAAATAACCATCAACCCAAACTAATATATCAATGTATGAAACCCCTTCACATATCTCACAAAGGGACGAAATTAAACACAGCTGAATTTTTTTTTTCGTTCAAGCAGCTTTATTCCAAAATAAATCAATCATTAACAAACAATTACAACTATCCAATCAAATTCTTGTGGACACTTTAATGCCTTTACCTAAAAACATTAAAATCCTGTAACCTCATTTAAACTGCTCTACCTTTGACCGTAGATAATGACCCGCCCGAGCTGGAGTCGAGAAGATTAGTTCCTTATTCTTCCTTGGTTATAATTTATTCCTTTCCATAAAGCTATATATCCTTTCTCTCATAGATCTTTACACATTCACTGGTTTCAACATTGTTTCCCAACCTACAAATTTACACCGTGGTCATGATAACTTTACTTTGCATAGCTCGTTTTTCATTTGTCTTTATTTTTTTACTTCAAATCTTCTCTCTTCAACCACATCCCAGTTAGTTAACATCTCGCAGTCGTTTCCACACCTAATGTCTGTCACAACGACTTGGTAAAGGTGTTTGTTTATTAATTGTAGTTTACAATTAATCAATTTAGTAATATTTTTAATATTTTAAAGTAGGTAGAATATAAAGTAAATAAATAAATTTTAAAAGCATCACTACCAACATTAAATAATGGTAAAATCAAACTAATAGCAAACAGAAATAAAGAATAAACAAACAACTTTTTGATATAATATAAAATAAAGTTTTAAATCCTTTCAACTAAGTTTTTCACGGCAGGAGGCCACTCAAACTTTCCTCTTCTGACCTCCCTTTCCCAAATGCCCGTCGTCCCGAATGACGTGGGAATCCCCTACATCAGCTGGTCTCTTGGTGGTCATACGTAATAATCCTCTCTCGTTCCTGTGCTTTACTGCTGTATCGACCAACCCCAGCGGTGCGTGTGCAGCTCCTAGGGGGGACAAAATAATATACACCCCTCTTCATACCCTTGTGGACTGTGGTTGACCAGGCTTGAACGGCTTTTGACTTGAGAGCTTGTGTGGACTCAACTTCTCATTCCACCCTTTCAGAGGGGGTAACCAACATATCAAACAATCCCCTCACCCCTCGATTCTTCAAATTGACACCGTCTCTCATCAACTTTATTAAACGCAAACCAAGATTGGATCCACTATCAAGCCTATGCCAACCCCTCTTGAAAGAATTATGATTTTTTTTTAACTTTAGGAGTTATCTGAAAACTATAACTAACAAGTTTTAAACAAATGCTATTTTCAAGTTGCTTAAGCTATTAGTCTCACGACAAACTAAATTTCCGATGATAGAGAGGTCAAGGTTTGAATCTTGGTTGAGGAACTGGGGTTATTTCCCTACAAGTAATTAATTATTGAGGTTTCCCTATTCTCAATCCAAGTTAAAGCGGGTGCACTTCTTTAAAACTATGTGCCTCATCCCTAGCCCCCAAATTATATTTATAATGTACGGTTCATAATCCTCCCTGAATATTCCCGTATTTAGTATAATAAGGTAGGAATATTTATAAGAAATCTACCTGGAAGGGGGCAAGGTAGACTGTATAGGAAAATCCCCCACTTAATATATCCATCCGGTATTTGAACCACAATCTCCTCATCAGACCAAACGAGGTTGACACTTTATCTAGCATATGCACTGAGGCAGGTGCCTATTATTATTAAAAAAATTTTAGCATGGCATCCATTTGGGGTATACGCTTAAGTACTAACTACGCTAAGGGATTAGGAAGGTTGAATTTAGAGCAGGTGGACAAGCATTTGCTTGGAGAGAGTGGAAAACCATTAAGGTAAGGCCAACCCCAGTTCACCCGACCGAGAATTGAACCTCGATATCCCCATCCTCGGCAGTTTGGTTCAATAAGAGACTAATGCGTTAGCCAAATACGCCAGGGAGGCATTTTTTTTAATAATTAAATACAAATTATTTAGACAAAATTGAAAGTATCTTAATTATTTTTTTCTCCAAAAATATATATTAACTATCACTCCATCCCCTCCAACTGAACAGTGGTTTTTCAATAACAAATAGTTTAATGGACGTCAAAATTTAAAAGTGGCAGACGAAATCTTTAAGAAGTGAATTGAAACAAATGTAAATCTAGTATTTCGCCTTAGTCGAGTTGTTCAGCAAGGAAGTAGATTTAAGATCAATTGAAATAAGGCTTGTACCTTGGCAGTTCTTTTAACAATAGTTTGCTTACTGGCATTCTAATTTTACCGGCTAAACATGATGTTAAATAGTAAATATGACTCCTTAAGACCAATTAACTCTTAGTCGCATATTAAACCTTGTGTTTAGAATGTGTAAATTGAGAAGAAAAACAAGCCTTTAATTATTATAAGACGAGCAATTTTAAATAGTATTTAATTTATTAATTTTCTTATTTTTTTCCCCAAGTATAAGTATAGTTTAATTAATAATTTTCTTTTTTACCTTTCTAAATATTTTAAAATAGCTTTGAAAAACTATTTATATTCCATATAATAGGTTAGGTATATTATTTTAATAAGTGGCTAAATATGGTCACGCTATTATAACTATTTAATGATACTATATTGATGAATCTAAGGTGCGGCAGAAGGGAGCGCGAGTAAATATACCGTTTTTATAGTATTATATTTGTTTGGCTGAGATAAATCAAATATTTCTCCAGTAATAACATAGAGTTTAGCTTTCTGCATATGCTAATATCAAAAGATCTTTCAAGGGTGTCCTGGAATTTGGTCAAAACTTTTGAAATATAGAGAAAATATTTTGACAAAATTCCAGGACACCCTTGACAGATATTCAAGATCTGTTGATATTAGCATGTGCAGAAAACTAAACTCTATATTGCTAATGGAGAAGTATTTGATTTATTTTGGCCAAAAAAGTTCAATTGTATTAAAACTGTAAAAATACTTGCGCTCTCTTCGGTCAAGAGAATGTCTTCAAAAACATTTAATAATTTTATAATAGCTTGAATAATAGCGAGTGTACAGTAGCCTCATGGCTTCTTTGGTGCTGACTGACAACTAAAGGCTTTGAAAGGTTACCAGACCAAATTATGTATCTCTACGCCGGACCATATGATCTACAAAAACATGTGTTTAGCAGCTGTCACTTCTGATGGTCAAAATTTAGGTATATACATAAATGTTGACAGTCAGAAGTCGTCTGTGAGCTATCAGTCAGCACCAAAGAAGCCATGGGGCTACTGTACGTTTAAGAGAAGATTTGCTTCTCATTAAAGCTTTATAGTATGTTTTATACTTCGCACGTGTATTTAATGTAATTTGTAGTTTTATCAATAGATCATTGTTTGATAATCCAACGATCCTATTAATTTATTTTCTGCACATTTGACTGAACCTTTAATTTACTATAATGTATTATTCATGAAGCACTTTTTTAACACGAGCGTATTTAGCATCTCTGCTAACGCCGGTAGAAACGCTGCTCTCGTGATGCCAATAATAAATCCATATTTCCTTCTAAGACTTCAGTAATAAAAATCACATTTTTTTATCATTTTAGGCCCACCTTCTCTCCCTCCCTCTTACAGGAATTAAGATGATTTTCATCCATTATATTAATTGCTGTTAGTTAGTGACGAGACTTGTAAATTAATTGTGTGAAATAATACAAAATAATTCACAATAAAAATTGGTGTATATTAAATCTAAATTTATTGTATTAAACGGGTAAAATTTAGAAATATATAAGATTATGGTATATTTCTTAATTTAATCGCGATTCACCCTCCCCCATTATTTTCTGTCTCTATATGTATTATTACCTAAGCATTTTTAGGACCTCCCCTCACCACTAAGGTATTTACGTAATACTTGAATTTGGAATAAACTTAATACACAATTATTCCCATTGTCTTGTTTTTCCTTGATTATTGCTGTGTTCGGATGACTTTGAATCCCAACCGGCTGTTGGCATTCCCATTTCACAATTAAACATTTCCACATATAAGGTGTCGCAAAGTACCTTTGGGATGAAATTTTATAGTAATAAATAATACTATAATTATTGTTAGCCTAGCACAACAACACGTGATTTTGTTTTAAGCAGACGCGCGTATTTCTGCCGCCCGTGGAAACAGGACCATTTAGTTTAACATATCTACACTGGCAGCGCTGCTAGGAAACGCCGAGGCTAGTCGCGAGGACGGGCGATCGTGCGCGGCATAAGCGCTGCTAATTAATTCAACCGCACACGCTCGTGTAAACACAGCCATTTGAAAGAAGGTATCGTCAAGCAGCGCAGCTAACAGCCGCGTGCCAGCAGCGCTATTAAATAAGCTCGTGGAAACGGGCTCTTACCTATAAGCCGAAATCAATCGCTTGAAGATTAGCATTTCCCCATGCTTTCCAGAATAGAATAGAATAATAATAATAATATTTAGCACCGCGTCTTACTACCCGTTCGGGTTATACGCTCTAAGTACTAATTACTCTACTGGATTAGGAATTTGGAAGGTTTAATTAGAGGAAGTGAACCCGCATTTGCGGGGAGGGAGAGTGGAAAACCATTTAGGAAAAACCACCCCCAGTTCACCCGACCGAGATTCGAACCTCGATCTCCCCGTCCTCAGCAGTCGAGCAGCTCAACACGACTCGCGCGCTAGCCAACTACGCCACCGAGGCGGGTATAAATGAAATAATAATACACCGTTACTTAATTACTCTATGGCATTTGGAGCTAGGAACACTGTTACAGAAAAATTGAGAAACGAGAAAAATCTCTGTCCACCAAAGAGCATGAGAATTAAATTCATTTTCAAAGATTTAAAAATGATATTTAATAATAGCTCATAAATGGTTTATTTTATAAATATATATTTCAAATAAAATATTTTTATCTTTAATAGAACTACAATTTTAAAATGCTAAGTTATTTTGTAACTCAAATAGTTGTGAAGAAATTATGAAAATTGGAAAATCTCTTCCATGTAAAGTACCATTAAAGTCATTTTCACAAGAAAATGAAAATTGCCATCTGGTTTATAATGATAAACAATGTCTACATATAAATTTTAATTAAAACCTTTACAGAAAATTTAGAGAAAAAGATTTTTTTATTTTTGCCCTTTAGTAAACTAGCCTTAATATTAGGGTTTGATGTATAATTCCAAAAAAACCTCGGGGTAAATTTATAAAAAAAAACAGATACCAAGTTTTTGTCCATTCGGTAAAATAGCTTCGGCTCTTGCCCAAGGTACAGATGGACAGACAAACATACAAACAGTTTTGCAAAAACAACTTTTTTTTTTGTAAAAATATACATCAGTATGTTTGTAGATTCATACTTAATTCTTGACTAAAGAAATATTAATGATATATGTCAGTGCAGTTCACAAAATAAATTGAAGATTAAGCTTATGGTTTGTATTCTTTTAATTTAAAATAGTCCAAAAAAATGGCAAAAATATCTTAAGATTTCAATTACTTTTTAAATGTTATTTAACTTATCCCTGCCAAATTAAATCCCCTGATATGTACAGGGTTTTATTTTCTGATTTACAGTTGCTTATCAATCCTGATTAAAGTCTAAAATTAATTCACTAACAACTTTAACAAGTATATTAGATGTTTACTTTCCCTCAACATCTCGGAGAGAAAGTTTTGAGATCGTAAAAATAATCGGACTCTAGATTGTGATAAATGTCGACGTTTCATGATTCACTGAGTCCAAAAAATTTGTTTCCACAAAACCTTATGTCCGCATTGTCTGGCCATCTGTACACCGGGTAAGAGTCGAAACTATTTTACCGATTGGGCTAAAACTTGGTATCTGGGGTTTTATTAAGGTCCTACCGAGGGGTTTTCAGAGCTAGGAATCCAACTCTAAATTTAAGGGTAGGATACTAAAAGGCGAATAAGAAAAAAATCGATTTTCTCAAAATTCACCCAAACCATTTCCTATAAATTTTATATACATACACTGTTTATCATTACAAACACGATGCAATTCTTATTGTCTTATGAAAATGAACTTGAGGTTACTTTATATGAGGGAGATTTTCCAATTTTCCCCATTTCTCCACAACTATTTGAGATACGAAATAACTTATCTTTAAGACGTGGTCCTATTAAAGTTGAAAAAAAATTGTATTTGAATTATATTTTTATAAAACCAATAATTTCTCAGCTTTAAGCAAATATATTTACTTTTTCATTCAGATCTTTGGAAATTAATTTAATTCTTAAGCTCTTTGATGGACAAAGATGTTTATCTTTCTCAATTTTTCTGTAATAATGTTCTTAGTTCCTAGGCCTATTATTTCGTTTCACAAATCTTACAAATTTTTAGTAAATGTCTATTTTGAGATAAAGTGGGAAGATCTTTTCTACCTTTCATTTTCAAACCTTCCATTAAATTTATCATTCATTGGTTTTTTTCCTCACCCTTAAGAAGCCTTCCCTTCTAAACTATCTTAGTTTGTCTTTATTTATAGCTTAAGTTTAAATTTAATTTTAAGATTAGACTGCCGATCACAGAAAGATCGGTGCTCAAATCTCTCTCTGTGCACTTGGAATGGTTTTCCACCTGATAGCCATATTGTATTTTTTTTATATCGCCTCTTTATGATAAATTTGGTGGATTATCTTTAAGTCCCTAGGATATGAAATCCCTGATATTAAAAAATCGAACATTTTAAATAAAACAATATAAATATCGAAGCTTAGGTAATTTTCTCCAAGCCCCAAGAGTGGTGTTTTTTATCTATACAAATCATAGATAAAAACAAAGCAAATTTGAGAGTATTGATTTTGGCGGAGGATAAAAAGAAAGGAATTGGTTTGGCTAAAACATAGTTTCGGAAACATTTCATCTTAAATAACTAATTATTGTCCACGTTTATTTAGTACTCTCCAGTTGGATTTTAAATAAGAAAATAAATATTTAAAATTAATTTAAAAAAACTTGTTTATGCCTTGCCATGTGCTATAATTTCGGTCACATACATAGATTATGTCCGTTAAAATAATTATTCAGACGAAAAACATTTTTGCGAAGTGGATGAATATGAAATTTATCTTATTTACTTTTCAGTTTTAAGAAAATGTTATCATTACCATCAATTATATCTATAAATGTACTGTTGACAAACAAATGCTACACAATCATATAGAATAAAATCGAGAATTCAAACCACACTCACCTCTGCTGAACTGGTTGTAATTGCGAATTACGTTCTCCGCATTCTTCCTGGCAATGTAGAACCATTCAGACGTGTTACTTAGATACTTGTATTCAACCGCAAGGTCCTTGACTAGTATAGGACCCTCGGGAAGTCTGTAAGCGTAGGGGCAGAACAACCAGTAATCTTTGTACTGGTATTTGTCGTAGCAGTTCCCAGCCGCAAATATGTCGTCATCGAATTCCACCATGGAGAAAACGGACGCGTGAAGAAGGTACTCCGATCGTATCACCTCGGGGTCGGCGTACTTCCAGATGCGGGTAAGCATGTTGGCACGGTTTACCGCCACATCCGCTTCCACCCTGAATCTCTCTTGGGCGTATCTATCCACAACGCCTTCCCCGAGGTTTAAATCCGTTCCCGCTGTACAGTTCTCTCCAAGTAAGTGTTGAGACTCAACGATCCGCAAAAATCTCGTCACTATGTCAACGTCTCCGCGCTTTGGATCCTCAACAGCCATATCCAAACCCTCGTCTATACTAACTCCGCGCTTTGGATCCTCAACAGCCATATCCAAAACCTCGTCTATACTATCCTCTTCAAACGCATCAGATGAATCTAAATCGGTATCGTCTTTAGCAACCCCATCTTCATCTAAATCTATTATGCCATTTTTTCTTTGATGATCCTTTTTGTTTTCACCACTATCCACATAGCTTTCGACACTGTATTCACTCTCTTTTGAAATATTGTCATTAGACTCCACGGAAGCTATAAATTTGTTCTTAACTCTTGATTTGATGGGTATGTCCTTCAAAGACCACATATGCTGCTGATCTTCCTTAGAAGTTGATACTGAGCTAAGGATGACAACCTCTGAAGAGAACGCACCAGTCATTTTGTCCACTTCTGTCTGTGGAGTTGACTTCATCCCTTGGTTAACGATCACGGATCCACGTGCCCTTAAATTAGAGGACCTTTCCGTGACATCATCGATCACCGAAGCTATGGGTGTCGTCCCTAGAAACGTGCTGGAGTAGTCATACTCTGTCGTGCTCGATAGCACTTCTGAAAAACTCGCGAGAGTTGAAGAAAGACCCACTATCTCTTCGGAAAAAGTATCGTAACCTTCGACATCTGGCGGGACTTCCTCCTCGTTGGGCTGTAGAAGCCCTACCCCACTTCTTCGACTGTATCTCGATAGACGAGTCCTAGACCGACCGTGACGGATACCTATACGGTCTTGCTGCTGTTCAACCCCATTTTGAGAAAGTTCCTGAACCGCTGTGGAGTGAAGGTACACCAATAAATAGCTCATCGTTTGTACAAATACAAATAATTGAATAAACATGCTCATAATTTTGTTTAGTTAAGTTAAACCCCTATACCCTATAGTAGTCAAAATAGCAATCACGCCTAATATATTTTGTTTTTTCCTTATAACTCTACATTGAGTTATTATCGTATTTTAAGATATGTATAAATACATTTTTATATTTAAAAACAATTGCCTATTTAAAGACGGGAATAAATAAATTTCAAACTATATTTTAAAAATAAGAATATTGCTCAATAAATAAAATATGAATGTAGTAGGTATTTAGTTGACATTGTGATTCACTCTACAATTACACACAGCTCGCTAAAGGTACGGAATTGTTTTAGTTTATTCCGCGTAATATTCGGCTCGCGTCACATTTCAAAGGACGCAAGATCTAAGTATGAAGGAGCGTCGCTTGAGCATTCGGCGTCACGGAACGCCACCGGTGAACTGAGAGAACCGCCAGACAGCGCGTCGTTATTTCTACGCCCAACAGACTGACGCACGCGCGCACGATCGCAACTCCATCTGTATAGGGGTTGCTCAATCTTCTAACTTCAGCCCCTATTCATATCCACCTTCAAGCTGGTGAAAGGTGTGGCTTATTTAATTTAATTTTATATCACTGCATCTTACTACATGTTCATATTATATGCATATATGATAATTACTTTAATGTAAAAGTAAGGAAGCATTTTAGAGATAGTCTACCCGCACTTGCACGGAAGCATAAGGGGAGACCATTAAGGAAAAACCATCCTCAGTAGACCAGAAGGGGATTTGAACTCTGAGCTCCCCGCCTTCAGCAGTCCAGTGTAACATTTGATTGAAGTTTAGACCATTCGGCCACTCATGCAGCGCAATGTTTTTAAAATTGCTTTGATACGCGTGTACACAAAAGAGATAAAAAAAATGTAATATCACACACACAAAAGTAAACAAGGAAAGTTAATTGTGTTGTTATCATTGCATCTTACTACCCGATCGGGCTATAAGCTTATATACTTATTGCGCTAATGGTTATAGGTATTAAGAAGGTTATATTTAAAAGAAGCGTACCTTCATTTGCGTGGAGGGATTGGAAAACAATTTTGGTAAAAACACCCTCGACACACCCGACCGAG
This sequence comes from Timema poppense, assembly GCA_902141375.1. NCBI lineage: Eukaryota > Metazoa > Arthropoda > Insecta > Phasmatodea > Timematidae > Timema > Timema poppense. The sequence goes on from CABFOV010004257.1 coordinate 17,340, forward strand.
ATTAGAACCTCGATTTCCCTGTCATCAGCAGTCCAGTCTACTGAGATAGTAGCGCGCTAGGCCTTACTGCTACCGAAGTGGGTAAGTATTTTAACCCGGTTATTTTATTGAAAACAGGGAGAACCATTCTAAAACTGTTTATCTTTACGAATTTGTCATTTTATAAAGCTTGAACTATTCCATGAATATAAACAAATTGGACTACACACAAAGGTCCATTATAAACACCTCTTAAATTATTATCTTTTTATCTTCGTGTATGCTAATTTTGGGGTCTCATTTGGTCGAAGCATAAATATCAAACAATTTTAGACATACCTGGTGATTTTAGACGTAATGTAAACGAAATCAGTTTTGGTCCACATGTCATAGCTGGTATGTCAATATTAAGATTGCCAAGTTGTATTTTAAAAACAGACTTGAATCTATTTTTATCAATACATTTTACTTTATACGTTTCAGCCAAAAGGTTATTTATCTTTTTAACCAATAGAGTAAAGATGAGGAAGGTAGTTTAAGGGATTTAACCCCCATCCGTATGGAGAGAGTATGGTAAAACCCACCATGATGAAATATAGCCCGCATAAAACTACCATCCGTAAGAACGCCCGACCGAGATTAGAATGTTGGCCTACTTGTCATGGGCGAACAAATCTATTATGAGACTGACGCCTTAGGTAAGGGTCCACAAACTTATGGCCCGCAGGTCGCATTCGGTCCCGTGCCATATTTGTCTGAACCACTTACCCGCAATACTTGTATATACATTTCTATCCAACCTGCAGTCATACACAGACCACAAAATAATAGTTTAATATTAGTGTGAGCTGCTCTGATGGCCGCATTGTCTGAGGTGTTACTCTCACAATAGACTGTACTGCCGAAGATGGGAAGATCAGGGTTCGATCCGAATTGAGTGTATTGAGGGTGGTTTTCTTAAACTGTTTTTCACTCTTCCTACATAAATTCGGGTATAGTACCTTATTAATTCCTAGCACATTAGTGTAATTAGTACATAATCCTACAACACGAACGAGTAGTAAGATGCGGTGCTAAGAAAATTAGTGTCATACTTTTTAATAACCAAAACATAGAACAATTTCAAGCTGAGTGTATTATTATTATTATCACTTTAAATCCTTGTTTGTGGAAATATAATTTAATAACTACTCCTCCGAGTAATTTTCAAACCCACATAAACAACTGAGAAAAATAAATACTTAGCAACACGTCTTACTACCCGTTCGGGCTATACGCTTAAATACTACTTGCTCTAAAGGGCTAGGAATTGGAAAGATTTAATATAGATAAAGTGAACCCGCATTTGCGTGGAGGGAGAGTGGAAAACCATTTAGGAACCTCTCAGGCCACCTGAGCGAGATTAGAACCTCAATAGCACGTCATTCTCCCTAATGACCTACCATTCAGTCAAGTTGAGTTAATTTGCTTCTGGATGCTGAACCAATCCAGCTAATCCATTGTTTTTTCCTATCGAAGTATGTTAAATTGCTTCTAGTAATGATAGAGCAAACAACCGAACGCTAAAAGATACTCAGTTTTTAATTCTGTATCCTCAAAATCTCATTTATGGTTGATATTTACACGTCTCGATTTGAATTTAAAATCAGTGGTGTGACCAAGCGGATATATTTAGGGCTCTAGCTTACCTAACCCACATTAACTTTCCCGGAATCTAAACTTACCACTTTATTTTTGGTGTTACTCGAGTTTATCTACGAAATGTGTTGGATTGCTATATTATTAATTATTATTAATTATTATTATTACTATTATTATTAGCACCACGTCTTACAACCCGTTCAGGCTACACGCACTTACGCTAATGTGTAATGATAGAGTGATTGTGAGATGAAATGGAGGACCTACAATTTAACGTTGAATCCGAACCACGGTGGAGACCTGGCATTCCCCACATTCACAAGTTGGGATTAATACACGTCTTGTCAGAGACCCCCAGCACAGAAGTTGGACACCTTACCCCTAGACCACCAGGTCACCTTGGATTGCTATAGAATAAACAAACTAAATAAATGGGGAAACACAATCGTAGATAATTTTTAACAATAGACCTATAGCTTATTATAGTTTGAAATATAGTTTTAAACGTAAAAAAAAAGCGTTTTAATAAACTAGAATAGCCGGTTCGAAGAACTTACATTATGTTCAGTGAGATTGAAATTCAGTCCGAAACTCTAGCTAAGTTGGTAGCGTGTTTGCCTATTGAGTTAAGGGTCCAGGGTTATATTCGCAGTATGGCCGAAGATTTATCATTGATGAAAATATGAGTTTACCCTTTCACCTTGATAAATTGATGAGCGGGAACTTTTGTGACAATCCTAGTTTTAAGTTATATTATAAGGAATATGAAGCTACGATAGGCCTAGCCAGCCGGAAGTGACAGATAATATTTTCCTCAAATAAATATCTGCCACAGGCTAGAAACAGTAATGGATGTAAGAAAAATAGGATTGGGATTCAAACCTGAACTAGGTGTACTAATATTTTTATTTTCATATGTATCTATCTCGTTAGATGTATGCTGATACTCAAACCACAAAATTCGCCTTCTTTACCCTCTTCACTATGATCACTTTGATTCGTTCAGCCATGATTATTTCACGGTAATTTTGGCATTTTTTGACTTTTAAAAAGTTACTTGTAAAAACGTATTTATTCAACTGTCTATTAAATATATTTACCTATCTTGACAAATAATAATTTACATCACTTGTCTAAGCTACATTAAATGTATTTCATTCGGATGTAAACGTGATTTTTTAAAGGAACTTTTCGAGTGTTAGAAAATAATAATAATTAAAGTGGAGTGATATTTTTTTGAAATTCAACTCAGATTATTTTTAATACAGTTAATATTTGATAAAGGAATCTATGCTTGGATAATATGTGATTAAAGGTCACCGCAGATTTCATGCATTAAATCTTAATGATTAAAGTCCATATCAGATTTACTTATTAATTAATGGGCGTAGGTTGAACCCTTATTTTTAATAAAACTTTGTTGCTCCATAAGTGAAGAGTCAATTATCAATAATTTTGGCTTTAAATAACGCCACCAATGCCAGTAAGCAAATGGACTGAGTCATCTATCTAGTTTTATCTGGGCGATGAGGAGGTTGGGGTCCAAATCTCGGCTGGGTGCAACGTGGATGTTTGTTTCCTAAATTGTTTTCCCATCCCCCCTAAAATACCCCCTTCCCGATGTCAGCCTACCTTCTCTGTATCTCCTTAGTATAGTTTTTTTTAAGCACCGTATCCTACTACCTGTTTAGGTCATGCGCATATGTACTCATTTTGCTAATGAGTTAGAGATGAGGAAGTGTTGCCTCATTTGCGTGGAGGGAAAGTGAAAAACAATTTTGAAAAACCTCAGTATATCAAACCGGGAGTCGAAATCCAGTCTCCCTGTCATTGGCAGAGTAATGTAGTTAAACGAGGATAACCCAGACAGATAGTAAGACATGATGCACAAAAATACAAGTTTAAGGGTCATATACACCTAGGGTGGCATTATTGGGTGCAACCTTATAATAATTTACTAAATTTCGTCCCAAATGAAGGTTAAGACAATACCTAAGCGCGTTTAGAGATATTTTTTCCCAACGCTAACTAAACGACGTTTGAAGTCATAACGCCTTTAACTGTATTCCTAACGACATTTGTTACCAAGTTGTTCACTTAAAAAAACAACCTTCTTATTAGGTTAATCATTATTAAATTTTAAGTAATTAATACTGTGGGAAACATTTCGTGAAAGAATCATAAAGCTCCATATTTAAGGGCTTTGTTTTGAAATTTTGTTAAATGTATTGACAACATATTTCACCAAAGAATTTTTTTATACTTAAACCTCTATACTAGTTTGATATTTAATTTGTTTTAAACTAATATAGGTTTATATTAAAATTGTATTCAACGTAATTTTAGTGAGACTGACGCCATGTGCAGAGGAAATAAACGGGGATCATTTGTGTAGATTTCGACGAAAAAATTCAACAAAGGATCAGATTTTCAATATTCGGCAAATATTAAAATAAATGTGGAAATACAATATGAGGGTTAATGAACTATTAAATATTGATTTTAAAAAGGCCTACGATTTATTTAAAATAACTCAATTTCATGAAATTTTACTTGTGTTTTGGATATCCAAAAAAACTAGCCAACTAATTGAGGTATGTTTGACTAACGCGTATGGTAGGGTACATAAGCTCTTGATGTCACTTATTAAATACTTTCAAAATACATAATATGTTGAAACAAGGAGATAAACTTTCCCCATTACTTTTTAATCTATCCTAAAGTATGCTATTAGGTTAATGCAAAAGAGTAGGTAAGGCTTGACATTAAACTGTACACTGAAGCTATTAAGATAAGCAGACGATTTAGCTTTGTTGGGTAACAAACAGTAAGGAAGCTGGTAAGAAATGCAAATATTTTATTAGATGTTAATAAAGAAATATATTTATAATTAAACACTTAAAATACTAAATATATGATCACACAGAGAACACAAAGAGGGAACGATAATTTAGAGTGTACTGCAAACAACATATATTTTGACAGGGTTAATTAGTTTAAATATGTATAAACAATTTTTGCTAGCAATAACGATATTTGATTGGAAGTTAGGAAAAGAATGCAGTCGGGAAATGTATGATACTACTTGGTCAGTAAGTTGTTGACATCTCACCTGCTGTCAAGGAATGTTAAACCCAGAGTGTACCAAAAACAATAATTTTACCGGTTGTCCTATATGGGTTTTAAACATATTCTCTTACCTTACAAGACGGAAAAAAGTTTGTGCGTTCGAAAACATGGTGCTTAGAAAGATATTTTGTCCGAAAAAGGACTAGGCTAATGAATAGTGGAGTAGGATACTAAATGATTAATTGCATACCGTGTACTCATTACAAGACGTTTTTAGGATAATAAAGTCTCATAGGATACGGTGGGTAAGGACATGCAGCGTGAGGGGGAGATTCTAGAACCGTGTTGAGAGTACTGACTGGCAAACCAATTAGAAGAGACCACTGGGAGGACCTAAACCCATATGGGAGGATCTCATTAGAATAGACCTGAAGGGTGTAATGAGGTTGACTGGATAGGACTAGCTCAAGATAGGGATAGGGTGTAATGAGGTAATCTAAATAGAACTAGCTCAAGATAGGGATAGGGTGTAATGAGGTAGTCTGGATAGAACTAGCTCAATATAGGGATAGAGTGTAATGAGGTAGTCTGGATATAACTAGCTCAAGATAGGGATAGGTGGCGTACTTTTGTATGTGTTGGAATAATATTTAGAGTCCCTAATGCCAAGGAGTAGCTTAGGTATATATTTATGTTTAGTGGGCTTGTGAAACCGCTTGTGATTAATATTAGAGTCTTTAAAATGGTGTACAATTTAATTTCATTTTATGGTGACCTGGCAGTCTAGAGGTAAGGTGTCGGACTTCTGTGCTGGGGGTCTGGGGTTCAATCCTCGGTCCCGACATAGATTTATCTGATTACCAAACCCTTCCTTCACCTCTGACAAGACATCTTGTAAATGTGGGGAATGCCAGGCCTCCACCGTGGTTCGGATTCCACTTTAAACTGTAGGTCCTCCATTTCATCTCACAATCACCCAACCATTACACATTAGCGAAAGTGCGTATAACCCGAACGGGTAGTAAGACGCGGTGTTGATGATAATAATAATAGTAATAATAATAATAGTTAAAATGTTGATCCAAAAAACAGCCAATGTTTTAATGTGAAATTAAAATGTATACAAGGCAACACTCTTTTATGTTTAATTTTTTTGTTATTGCTCCAAAACAAATAGCACATTCATTTCTAACACCAACTATAGCGTCTTACCCAGTAGAGCTAAAGACAAAAAGTTAGTGTTTTTGAATAAAAAAAAAACTTACCAATTTATACACAAATCTCTTCATCTATGTTTGATAAACCTTAGAAAATTATAAATGTAACTCAAAGTTCCGAGTATTTCAAGGTGTGGCCCAATCAAGAACGTCTTACCAAGGTTCGTAGTTAAAGTGGCAAGTAAAATTGAACGAAAATATTTGCTTTTACGAAAACAACGTTTTCCTTCAAGCTGGAATTTGTAATGACGTGTTCTAAAAAAGGAGTTTCTTGGTGTAGAAGATAATTCCACGCTGAGGCAATAAATATCATAAGAGTGGAAAACAATCAAAGCGAAAGAAAATTTTTATGCCAAAAAAAGAAACGTATGATGTAGTTTTAATTAACTACTTCATGATCATGTGAGATAATTATCAATATCCCTACGTGGGACTAATAATTATATAGTTACGTAAAATTACTATTATGTTTACACGTGCTAATGGTCTACAGTCTACACCATTACGTGGACTGATGATACATATCATTAGTCTGGGTTGTGATTTATAATAGTATATGAGTTAATAGCGAAGAGAATGAAAGCTCAAGTTAAGATGGATTTTGGTTTGGGGAAAAGACTAAGACTTCAACGACGCGTGGATGGAAGCCAAACTAATCGTCGTGGCAAGAAGTGTAGGTTCATATCTCCCTCTGATCGCTTCACTGTCGCAGTAGACACAGCAGGTATAAAGAGAAATGTCAATAATGCAAAAGCGAATAGTAAAGAATATAGTGAAGCTCAAAGACATAATAATACACTCGAGGCCATCGCTATGGGTATATAAAACGATGTATCTGCGTCCATTATCTCCCCCCCCCCC